>JAFBMS010000608.1:0-79217 GCA_019788955.1 Albula glossodonta
AAATAAGAACATTGGACAAAAATAAAGCACGTAGTATGTTGGGTTATTTGAATAACTTTTGCAATCTATTTTAAATGTATTCAAAATACTATATTTACATAACTAAATGTATTTTTAAATGTTTTTGCGAGGACTGTGCATTACAAATTTTGAATATAGGCCTACTCATCTTTGAGAGAGTAGGGGGAAACTAAGGGTACATTATGCTACCCACCTTTAAAGTTTTTCCCCAATGTACACAGAGAACTGCACCGTTTTTAAATTCATATTTTATCATAGTTATGACATCACTGTGCTCACGTTCACAATCTCTACCATTTTCATTGTCTTTATGAAAATAGTTCTTTAATTCTATCTTTGTTTCCCCAGACAGCTTATTAATATACAGTTTCACAACTGCTAGCTATACCAAATGACACAATGTTTACACATTCAATTGCATTAAGGGCCATTAACACGTGCTGTGTGTGTAAGACATGGACAAAATACGTGACAAGATATATTTCAGTTGAATGAATTTTCAGACAACATTGAATGCGCTTAGAGGGAGTTGTATAACGGTGCAGACATTTGCTCTTGGGCTTGGTGTCCAAGGGGGCAGTGTCATACCTTACAGTTTTATGCCCCTCTGCCCCTCTTCTCCAAGTCTAAATTAAGAAGTGACATAGTCTTCCAGACCTCTAGGGGGCACTCCACATCTAAAGATTTCAAACACACAAAAAGTCCAGTTGAGGCCCACTTTTGGAGGATGAGCTCTGATGGGCGATATGGTGGGATTAACAAATCTGCCCTCACCAGTGTTAATAAATCTACACTCACCTGTGATGTGGATGGAGGAGTTCCTCTGTTGCTCTGTGAGTTCACTCGGCAAGGCTGAACTCTGTTTGACTGAAAAAATAACAGTGAAATAACAGTGATAATATTTAACATGAAGATGTCATTTCCAGATGTCTGAAACAGAAAGTCCATACCTGACCTGTGTGAAGGATTGTAAAACCGCAGTTATGCTTTCTCACTCATTATTCCATATTGCTCTCTGATACAGTAATGGTTTCTCACTTATTATTCCATATTACTCTCTAAAAAAAGTTATGTTTTCTCACTGATTATTCCACATTACTCCCTGATACAGTTATGCTTTCACACTGATTATTCCATATTACTCTCTGATACAGTGTATTTTTTTTTACCTCCTGATATGATCTGAAAGACATTGGGCCTCATTCACTAACCATTCTTAAGAATTTTCTTCTTGAAACCCCACTCCTGAGACCGGACAACATACTTGCTGTCCAAGTTTGACAGCAATTAATTGCTCGTTTGTAAATGAAGGCTTTAAAATTACAGTGCTTTTAGCTTATAATTAATCTCAAGAAAGAAACGTATCAGTTAAAAAAAATCAAACAGGTTTCAGTGCATATTTTTATTTTTTAAATTTGTATTCATTTCTTTAAGTGTCTTGGAGATTGTGGCCAGTGTTGAGGCTATCTGTGTAAGTGTTTGGGCATTCTTGACTTCTCAATTTCTTAATTTCTATGTGTGAGATCTGTGTGTGCACACGGCCCTGTGGTCTCATGCCCTTTTATTTATATTACCTATTTTAATTAGGAAAACCTGGCATGCGCTTTCCACTTACAAGGACAATGGAATTCATCATTATAAGAACACAAGTGCGAACAGTTCTGCGGTCTACGAATGCGTCATGAATCTGACAGAGACTTTTCTTAGGACCTTTCTCAAGAACAAATTTAAGAAAAAACTTAGGAAGACATTGCTGAATGAATGATAATGAATTAGTTGTGTTAAGTGAATTAGTTTATTGATCTCTAAACATACCGTTCAACTAGCTGGTGCTTTCTTTAATGTAACACCAACACGCTATGCATTCCAAGAGATGTTTTCAAATACCATATTAACCGCAGGCCTCTGCTTTTATTTTAAGAACCAGCTCTGTTATTTTTTAAGGGATTTCTCTTTCACACATGTACTGGTCAAGTGAGAACACAAGCTCTTATAAAGCACAAGTCTGTTTTCTGAGAATAAACATTTGAAGCTGTCTTTGACCAGATCATCTTATAATCTATGCATGAATCCATGCATCAAGGAGAAACGCTTATAGCCAGAGTGTCTTAAACAGTTGACATTAATACCCACACATTATTCCATTGCATACCTGAATATTTACTGAAGCAGTTGTGGGCTAAATGTAAAATGACATGTCTGTTCACAAATTATCCTGCATCCGGCCATGACTCCTCCATATTGGCCAGTTCTGTCATTCCAACAGTCTCACAGATATTACTCCTCATTCACACTTACAGTGGACGCCCAGTGTGGTTCTGTTCTGATAGTAAACTCCTCATTAACACTTACAGTACATGCCCAGTGTGGTTCTGTTCTGATAGTAAACTCCTCATTAACACTTACAGTAGATGCCCAGTGTGGTTCTGTTCTGATAGTAAACTCCTCATTAACACTTACAGTAGAGGCCCAGTGTGGTTCTGTTCTGATAGTAAACTCCTCATTAACTCTTACAGCAGAGGCCCAGTGTGGTTCTGTTCTGACAGTAAACTCCTCATTAACACTTACAGCAGAGGCCCAGTGTGGTTCTGTTCTGATATTAGACTCCTCATTAACACAGCAGAGGCCCAGTGTGGTTCTGTTCTGATAGTAAACCCTCATTAACACTTACAGCAGAGGCCCAGTGTGGTTCTGTTCTGATAGCAAGCTCCTCATTAACACTTACAGTAGAGGCCCAGTGTGGTTCTGTTCTGATAGTAAACCCTCATTAACACTTACAGCAGAGGCCCAGTGTGGTTCTGTTCTGATAGCAAACTCCTCATTAACACTGACAGTAGAGGCCCAGTGTGGTTCTGTTCTGATAGTAAACTCCTCATTAATACTTACAGTAGAGGCCCAGTGTGGTTCTGTTCTGATAGTAAACTCCTCATTAACACTTACAGTAGAGGCCCAGTGTGGTTCTGTTCTGATAGTAAACTCCTCATTAACACTTACAGTAGAGGCCCAGTGTGGTTCTGTTCTGATAGTAAACTCCTCATTAACACTTACAGTAGAGGCCCAGTGTGGTTCTGTTCTGATAGTAAACTCCTCATTAACACTTACAGTAGAGGCCCAGTGTGGTTCTGTTCTGATAGTAAACTCCTCATTAACACTTACAGTAGAGGCCCAGTGTGGTTCTGTTCTGATAGCAAGCTCCTCATTAACACTTACAGTAGAGGCCCAGTGTGGTTCTGTTCTGATAGTAAACTCCTCATTAACACTTACAGTAGAGGCCCAGTGTGTTTCTGTTCTGATAGTAAACTCCTCATTAACACTTACAGTAGTGGCCCAGTGCGGTTCTGTTCTGATAGTAAACTCCTCATTAACACTTACAGTGGAGGCCCAGTGTGTTTCTGTTCTGATAGTAAACTCCTCATGATCACTTACAGTAGAGGCCCAGTGTGGTTCTGTTCTGATAGTAAACTCCTCATTAACACTTACAGTAGAGGCCCAGTGTGGTTCTGTTCTGATGGTAAACTCCTCATTAACACTTACAGTAGAGGCCCAGTGTGGTTCTGTTCTGATAGTAAACTCCTCATTAACACTTACAGTAGAGGCCCAGTGTGGTTCTGTTCTGATAGTAAACTCCTCATTAACACTTACAGTAGAGGCCCAGTGTGGTTCTGTTCTGATAGTAAACTCCTCATTAACACTTACAGCAGAGGCCCAGTGTGGTTCTGTTCTGATAGTAAACTCCTCATTAACACTTACAGTAGAGGCCCAGTGTGGTTCTGTTCTGATAGTAAACTCCTCATTAACACTTACAGTAGAGGCCCAGTGTGGTTCTGTTCTGATAGTAAACTCCTCATTAACACTTACAGTAGAGGCCCAGTGTGGTGATGAGAGAGATCAGAGTGATGATCCACAGAGAGATGAACAGCAGTGATGTCCTCTTCCACACAGAGTCTCTCTGAGCAGAGCTCTTCCCCCCTGAGGAGGTAAACAGCACACATCTCTGTAGGTCTGAATGGTGACAGAATTTGCCACCTCTGTTTCATCAGAATATCTTTAAAGACTTGAATTCATCTGACCAATGGCATAAGTCCAAACTGCACACTACCTGCTGATTGGCTCCCAGGGGAAGCTGCGGGAGAGGTAGCATGAGCTCCGATTGGTTTCAGCCTCACATTTTGGTAAAGATTTTCTGACTTTCCTGCCAGGAGAATAAAACAGAAATAAAAACATACTCAGTGCTGACTCTGAGTGGTGAAATAGACGTTATATCCACAGAGTGTTGCTGCTGTGGCTGGAGGGACTTCTGCTTCTTCTCTCTGATAGAACGTGTCAAAGTCAGTAACCCTGCATTTACTGTGGTTAATGTGCTGTGTCAGCATCTCCAGTTCCACTTATTCCACTAAATTTAAACATTTTGGAGAAACTCCTAAGTTACTTTCACAGCTTACATTTTACACACTACCCATTTACAGTGGGTGTGGAAATAGTTCAGATCTCCCCATTGTATTAAAGACGTAATTTAAAACTGATTATTTTTATTTTTATGCCATCGATTTGCACACAATGGGCCTCATTTATCAAACGTGAGCCGAACAATTTGATCGTAAATCGTTCTTAAATGTGTTTACGCAAACAGTTTGGGCTTTATCAAAAATTTTGTATATCAGTTTGTTCGTAGGATCCAAAGAAATTTAGTGCTGTAAACTGTTTGTATTGTATGCATAAATGGAAAAACACAGCTGTAAAGCATGTTTTTTGTGTTTTTGCTGTTACCATTCCATTCACTTATCTTTCATTTGGATTAAAAATGAGTATCAAATTATTTGGCAGTAATATAACTATTATAACAGTTCAAATTTTTATATAAAATCACTGTTAGATTCAACATTAAATCAGGTGATGCTTCATTTGTGTAATCCTGATTAATCAAATTAATTCTTAATTGGAATTTTACATGAATTCCATAAAACATGTGAACGCGCCTGGTTCTTCTAAGAAAAACTTAAGCAGTCAACACGTCTTCAAAGCAGCGCAGAAATAGGACTGCCATAACATATGTGTTTTTATTACATTATTATTTAGTAAACATAGGTTCTTATGTTATTGGACTAATATAGGCAGCCATTTTACTGTGTAGGAATTTGCAATCAAATCTTCTCTTGTCTTTCAAAAATAAGTCTAAATATTACAATTTTTGTCATTATTTTATACAAGGTGAAAGAGTGAAAGGAAAGGGACTGCAGAATGGAAGAGACATACGAGGGCGCACTGTTATCGAGGATCCTAAATACGTAATAGTTCTAATTTGAATGAATTATTCTACGTGTGATTTGAACTGATTTTGGAAAACGTGACAGTCCCCGTGACTTGCTTTACTTACAATACAAACTTCAGTCGCCGCTTCAGAAAAAATTGTTTTTCTCTTGCCTTTTCTCTGCCATCTTTTAAAATTGCTAACAAAGGAACTACAAGCTCCTTAATAGTATTTTAGGGGTGTCGATTTATACTCATTGAAAATTCCATGAACACGCTTTTCATTTACTGAAGCTGAGCTGAACACAGACCTGCTACTAGCACAGCTAGAGCTGAACACACACCTGCTACCAGCACAGCTACGACTAAACACACTCCTGCTACCAGCACAGCTAGAGCTGAACACTACCCTGCTACTAGCACAGCTAGATCTGAACACGATCCTGCTACCAGCACAGCTAGACAACTACTGAACACACTCCTGCGACCAGCACAGCTAGAGCCAAACACATACCCTGCTACCAGCACAGCTAGAGCTGAACACACACCCTGCTATCAGCACAGCTACGACTGAACACATTCCTGCTATCTGCCCGGGTAGAGCTGAACACACACCTGCTACCAGCACAGCGATATCTGAAAACAGTCCTGCTACCAGCACAGCTAGAGCTGAACACACACCCTGCTACCAGCAGAGCTACTACTGAACACACTCCTGCTACCAGCACAGCTACTACTGAACATACTCCTGCTCTTAAAATTATGTACAACAAATGTATGTAAATTATTCTCTCTCAATGTCAAAATCATTTCATAACCTGTTTTACTTTTAAATCCTACTTAGAGTCTTTTTTGTTTGAAAATGTTCATTAATTAATGTAGTTCAGAATTGCTTGAAATCATTTGATCAAATTATGGAGGAGTAAATGCAATTGCTATTTTACTGGTATAAACATTTTCAGCCTTCACCATTTCATTCTGAGAATAATTTGTATAAACCATGTGGTCACCACAAACGCTTCTCATTCATGGTGACCACTCAGTCAGTTACATCAGCAGTATGAGTGGAAACAGGAACAGCTATAGAGCTTAACAACATACTAAACCTGTACACAATCTTAGCCGCTAATCCAGATCACAACCAATCCATAACTGTTGCACCCTAAGGCATATTAGGAATTTTCACTTAAAATAATCTGTCTTGTTGATTCAGCATAATTGAATTTAGTTGTTTTTCATTCATGTGAATTTAAATAAATTGCACAAGATTATATGATGTACACATTGAAACACAATTTGTTGATGTAATATGAACTCAAAACACTTAAGCCCCTTAGTTCATTACTATCCATCTTCAACCAACTAAACATTTCACTTTGAAAGTAAGTAACTGAATTAGGGTGTCTGTACCCAAAACAATCAAGCATAGTGAAAGTCTCACCAATTTGAGTGAACAGAACGCTATGCAGTCATGTTTTGACAGAAACCCTAATTTGTATGCATTGCATTTTACAGCTAGTGGGAGACACTTATTTGATTAAACTGTTTGAAATTTGGAATATCATTTATAATGAATTTGAAGTAGTTGTAAATAATTAATATTTCAATTTTGCATTTATTTCTTTAAAATGCTATTTTGTAATCAGTTATTTCAATTATTTGAACTACTTCAAATAATCATGGTGGCACCATGACCAGGTGCTGGAGACAGTGGTCGACACCATGAGCAGAGCAATCTGCCAGTTTAAACACCTGTGCCCAGTTAAGTAAACGAGCACTTTTGTTAAGGCAGAGGAGAAAGCTCAAACCCAACCCAAGACTCCAACCGGCCTTCTAGGCGCAGCCAGAGACAGACTGGGACCTGGGAAAGTACAGCAAGCCTCATGGATGCTGTGGATCAAGAGGAGCGAGCCAAGGCAGAAAGATACTCAGACACAAGTCGGGGCCTGATCAACCCCAGCTAAGTCACCTGGGTGAGGGTGTCTGATGTTGAGACCCGAAACACCCAATGGCCCTGCGTAACATCACTGATGATGTGTCAGAGTGCACCAGACAGTGTATAAAATATCAAAACTATTTGCTTTTTCAAGACAATATTTGCAAATTGTGCAAATAAAAGTATTTTGTTAGGCCCACTTCATTTGCACATAATTCAAACACAGAAAACAAATATTTCAAATAAAAATAAAAAAATGAGCAATTAGTATCTGTATTTGACCCAGGTCAGAGAAGCTAAAACAGGAGAACCTCAGCTGTACTTAAACCCCCATCCCCTGTGTTTCTTACTTTGTGTCTTACCCTCATGCCTGATCCCTGGAGAGTCTGAGATGTTTGAATAAACTTCATCAGGATCCATTTTCTCAAACATGCACTGTGCTCTACCTCACTCTGCTCTGAAACACACTGTGCTGTACCTCACTCTGCTCTCAAACACACTGTAGTTTACTCTACTCTGAAACATTGTGTGACCGAATGAGGAAATTCCCCTCTCTTTATCCTGTACTGTGTGCCACAGCCCAACCCCAATATGTTGTAGTGTTTTTGGTGCAGACACAGACTGTTCCAGTTGCCTGTGTAAAATAGATAATTTGAAAATAACATGGATGCATTAACTTCATTCTCCAGGTTTCAATTTGGCTCATGAGTATGACACTGCTCTGTCAACAGCAGGGCAAACTGAATTTCATATTTTAGGGTGTACTTACACTCTGCGATCCATTCCGTACCTAAACACGTTTGACCCCAAGGTCCAGTTAGTTTGACTAGTGTAATTGCTCCGGCCCGCTTGGGCATGGTTCAGTTGGTCTCGGGCATGGTACACATCTAGTGTGATCGCCAACTGTGCCTGTGCACGGACCTTGACCATGTCAATGACGTGACTGTCCCATTTAACATGGTGGCAAAGAGATCACTTCGGTCTACGGCAGATGTCAGGTGTTGGAAGTGGGTACTACCCAAACCTTTCACCAGACCAGGACAAGCCCAGGACAGTGGGGGTGTATGTGGATTATGAGGGGGGTCAGATCTCCTTTTACAATGTGGAGGCCAGGTCTCATATCTACTCCTTCACTGGTTACACCTTCACTGAGAAACTCCATCCATTATTTAGCCCCAGTTTCCATTACAACGGTAAAAACTCAGCCCCACTGATCATCTCCACTGTCAGCCACACTGGGTGAATCAGCTGTCAGCTTTAATGAAGGTTCATGGTCAAGACTCCGTCCTCCCTCCACCCAGACCCAGCCCACAGGAGAGCAATTTCCCATGCCACACAACACCAAAAAAAAAAAAAAAAAAAAAAAAAAAAAAGGGACCTATCAGCCTGGCAATGGAACCTCTGGCTACTTCTGGCAGTGTCCCATGTCCTCTCCTCACGGGACCTGAAGCTCCATGGGACCACTCTGGGGAGACAAAGAAACGACAGCCGGTCCTACAACCACCCCGAGCCGAATGACTCACGCTGTCAGTCTACAGCCACCTCCCTTCACCGTTGAGGGGTCCTTCTCCCCAGCATTCGCTTCTCGGGGCAGAGGATTCCACGGACCAGCTGCCGCTCAGAAGTTCGTCCCTCCCCCCAGGGATCCTCGCGGAGGTCCACTCCTGCCGACGCACTCAGGATGCCACCTAAAAACACACACAACAACAACACTCACCCACACACAAAAAGGAAAACAACAAAAATGAAATTAACCAAACCCAAAAAACTTTGTTGAGGACTCCCAGAACCTCAAAAGCAAAATATAAATAAATTAGAAAATGAAACCAAAATCCCAAAATAAACCAAAAGCAAAACTGTTTAAAACACTCTTGCTCTTTTCATTGGCATCTCCACTCCCGTGCCGCCCTTACCTACCTGCCAAAATAGCCCCAGTAATCAGGACAGGCAGATGGAAAGCAGGTGTGAAGCGCACACCAGCAGCAAACACCGCCCACAGCAATCATTCAATGAACAAATGACTGACGCACCCACCCCGGTCTCCCTAGCTCACCTGAGGAAACGGCACACCAACAGCCCTGTCAGGACAACTCCTGACACGTGCTCTCATGCATGTGCATCTCTTCTTCTCTATTCATAGTATATTATTTAAGGTATGTGTACATCTTGTCTATATCTTGTTTTGTTTTTATTCTCTCGACCTCAGTAATTTATTTATTTTTATTTTATTTTATCTTATTTTTTATTCCATTGTATCTGTATTGTATTCAAATTTACCAGACTGCTATGACAATATAATTTCCCTTCGGGGATGAATAAAGTCATCTATCTATCTATCTATCTATCTATCTATCTATCTATCTATCTATCTATTCATTCCCTCCATACATTCAGCCATGTGCAATCCTTTGTGTCCTCTCTTTCCTTCTCTCCATCTCCTTTTCCCACTTTAGTTATCCATTACATTTAGCGTGTTAGCATATCTATTTATCCAGTTTGTATAAATACGTTTTTGATGAACATGGTGTCCGTCTCAATGTTGTTCACGCATTGAGCTAAAGCCAACTCACTATCAAAGGACTCTTAGTTAAAGTTAATTATAATTCAGATATAAAGTTATTAATATTGAATGGGGTTAGTCATACTAATAACTGTATTAGTTTATTAAAGTAAATTTTTCTGAATTCATAACAATAATGTAACTGGGTTAAAAATGTCTGAGACTGATTATCCACACTAGTTTGTGTAAAACAAACCCTACACAGAAGTGTGGCTTCTTGTTCCTCAGAGTGTCTACAGTCACTTGGGTTTGAGTGGGTTTTGGTTAGCCATTAGAGGAAGCAAAACAGCTTAACCCAGACCAGCTTAACCATGAACATGAATTTTTAACGTTCATTAGAACTCTAAATTGCTGTCTCTGCAAAAAAAAAAAAAAAAAAATGCACAAAAGCAAAAGATAATCAGAGAAAGCTAAGAGCTAAACAGGAACATCAGGTTTGAGGGTCCTGATATGTGAGCAGCAGTAACAGCTACATACCTCATCACACAGTGAGTAAATGAATATGGGGACATGCAGACCCTGCTCCATACCTCATCACACAGTGAGTAAATGAATATGGGGACATGCGGACCCTGCTCCATACCTCATCACACAGTGAGTAAATGAATATGGGGACATGCGGACCCTGCTCCATACCTCATCACACAGTGAGTAAATGAATATGGGGACATGCAGACCCTGCTCCATACCTCATCACACAGTGAGTAAATGAATATGGGGACATGCAGACCCTGCTCCATACCTCATCACACAGTGAGTAAATGAATATGGGGACATGCAGACCCTGCTCCATACCTCATCACACAGTGAGTAAATGAATATGGGGACATGCAGACCCTGCTCCATACCTCATCACACAGTGAGTAAATGAATATGGGGACATGCAGACCCTGCTCCATACCTCATCACGCAGTGAGTAAATGAATATGGGGACATGCACACCCTGCTCCATACCTCATCACACAGTGAGTAAATGAATATGGGGACACGCAGATCCTGCTCCATACCTCATCACACAGTGAGTAAATGAATATGGGTACATGCAGACCCTGCTCCATACCTCATCACACAGTGAGTAAATGAATATGGGGACACGCGGACCCTGCTCCATACCTCATCACACAGTGAGTAAATGAATATGGGGACATGCGGACCCTGCTCCATACCTCATCACACAGTGAGTAAATGAATATGGGGACATGCGGACCCTGCTCCATACCTCATCACACAGTGAGTAAATGAATATGGGGACATGCAGACCCTGCTCCATACCTCATCACACAGTGAGTAAATGAATATGGGGACATGCGGACCCTGCTCCATACCTCATCACACAGTGAGTAAATGAATATGGGGACATGCGGACCCTGCTCCATACCTCATCACACAGTGAGTAAATGAATATGGGGACATGCAGACCCTGCTCCATACCTCATCACACAGTGAGTAAATGAATATGGGGACATGCAGACCCTGCTCCATACCTCATCACACAGTGAGTAAATGAATATGGGGACATGCAGACCCTGCTCCATACCTCATCACACAGTGAGTAAATGAATATGGGGACATGCGGACCCTGCTCCATACCTCATCACACAGTGAGTAAATGAATATGGGGACATGCGGACCCTGCTCCATACCTCATCACACAGTGAGTTACCATGTGAGCATCTCATCTCTCTCTCACTCTCTCTGTCTCTTTCACCCAGTCTCACTCATCTCTGTTAGCATCTCATCTCTGTCTTTTTCTCACACTCTCTCTCTCACCGGTAATCTCTCACACAGTCTCTCTCTCATCTCTGTTTGCATCAGCTGAGCTGCATCAGGGAGACTGACAGCCCTTATAGTCCTCCTTCATCTGTTCCTCCCAGCGCCATCTCTCTCTCCCTCTCTCATCAGGAGTCGCACTAGCGCCCCCTGGCGACCCTCCCACCACAGGTACAGGGATCCACCCACCATGAACAACAATGACACAGGGAATCAGGTAAGCAGAGTCTTTATTGTAAAATAGGAACAGCTCATACTAGGGCAGCCGCCCACTCTGGCCCCCCTCCCCCTCTCCAAATTCCCCCCCTGCACAGCGGTAGCCCCCACCAACCGGCCGGCCCCATGACGCCAGGACAAGCCCTGGGAGAGGGACTTCCTCACACTGCACCACAGGCCAGACACTCCAGTACAAACCCCCGTGCCCCACACTCACACCACTCCACTCTGTGCTAAGGCCAAGACCCTTTCCTGAGCCAGCCAAACCGGCACAGGCCAGCCCCCACTCGGCCACCTGGGGGGGGGGGGGGCAACACACCCAGGGAGAGAGAGGTCCACACACTCACACACACACACACACACACACTCACAAAAAGAAAAGCAAAGGGTAGGACATGGCTTGGCCCGCGCAGGTCTCCTCCGCGTCCCAAAATAAAAAAACAAAACCCAATGAAAATAGGGAGGGGACTGCTGCTCTGTCCTGGAACCACCACGGCTGAATCCTGCAGGCTTCCCCGACTCACAGTCACTGCCGGTCGGGCGATGAAGCAGGCCAAGAAGGAGAGAGGGCACGACACAGATCACCTCTCTGTGGACTGGGCAGGGCAGTCAGACGCACGCTGTGCTTTACTTTTCGGCACACGTCCCTCTCACCACCGGGGCTCTGCCCCCGCTCGCCTCCTGCCCAGCCCAGGGTTCTCAGCTCCATCGCCGGCTCTTCTCTCCTCACTCTCGGTTGTTGCTGCCATTCTCAGTAGCTTACAGGCATTTTCCCTTTGAACCCACAAATTGGCTTCTTGTAACCCAAATGCTGGAAACTTTTCCTTGTTGTGATGTCACCAGTGCTCAGGTCGGAGAAATCGGAGCTCAGAAATGACGCCCGAATTTCTTACTGATAATTTCAAGTTCGACAATCTTTCAATTAATTTTTTCACTGGTCAAAAGTTGTTTTTTAGGTTTACCGCCCTCACAGAAGGCGACTAAATGCTGAACTGTTGGAGAAATTAGTTGTCCTAAAAAACAACCAAACTGAAACTGTAGTGTAAGGGGGTACATGAAGGAGAATATGTTGTTTGGGGGAAGGGAGCACTTCTCTTTCTCTCACATACTAAATGTGTTGTATCTTACTCTACTGTAATGGCACTTTTCATTGTCTCCTGCACTTCTTCAAGTGATTTCTTGTATAGTTAGAGATCTAGAAAATTAGCTTACTCTACTGTTGCACTTATTGTAAATCGCTCCTGAAAAAGGCATCTGCTAAATGCCTAAATAGTGTTACAGATAATTACAGGTAATTATTAAATACATTTTCTCACACCAGTATTTTGTATTTTAAATTTGGAATTTGTAACAAGACACTTTCTGATGTATTTGTGCCCATCTCTGCTCACACCGCACATGCACCTAAAAGAAATCCCCCTCCCCCCATGGGAATTCTTCCAAACAAAAATGCAGAAATGAAAATTAAAGAAACGAAACCGAAACTAAATCAAAACCTCAACGAAAAAACTGTCAGCTGTTTTGCATTTACATTTAGCAGACGCTTTTATCCAAAGAGACGTACAAGGAATACATACAACAGTTACAACTCAAATGCAGCAGCAAAAAAGAATCAATTACACGAAAGCAGTAAAAACCATGTCTAAAAACAGTCACCTTGAACCTCAAGAATGAATTACTCAGCCATTTTTTTTTTTTCATAAAAATACATTTTAAAGTTTTTTTAAGTTTAAATATTAAACTTAAAAAAAGGCTCAAATGAACCCCCTATACTGGAAATGTGAAGAGTGTCGACGCTGAGGACTGCAGTGAATGCAGACATTCACTCTGGCCAAGCACCACTCCACCTGTTTTTGCTCGCTAGCTCACCTCCTTGACCAAGGAGGCAAATTACCATCAACATCAGGTGGTGTAGTGTGTGGCTGGAGCAAATCCCTGCATAAAACAGGTTGTTTGGCTAGTTTAGCAGTGGCACACAGAATGCTGTGTTACAGGTCGGTCGGCCGCCTATCAAAATGGAGAACACAGGAGAATCCTTTTTGTGTGCAGCACCCCAGGTATGCTGCGTTGACTCATTTGGAGATTGAAATTTGTTGACTGACATAAACTTAAGGAACAGTTGTCTCCATTCATAGGTGTGAACTGTGGGACTGTGCTCCATTGTGTGATATCGAGTTAGTGTCAATTCTTGTTGCACTAAATCGAGCAAAGGTGCTGCATGGAGAGGTGTGAGATGCAGAAATGAGCTGAAGCCTGACCATGTTGAGAGTCCATTGTCTTTCTGAAAGGGGAAAATTCAGGGGACGGCGTTCTTTTGAATAAGGAAAACTTTCAGTCAGTGAAAGAGTTCAGTTGCTGCATCTGATGTCGCGCAACTCAGACAAACCTTCCAGTCACAGGAAGGGTGGCATTGGTGCCTGTGGAGCAATGAGCAGTTACTGCTTTGGTTATTGAGGCACAGCACGCTTTTAGTGGTAACCTTGATGTTTTTGTGGACCAGGCAGGAGTTCCTCTTAATACTGTCTTAAGACTTTCAGAGACATTGCACTTAAAAGCCTAAACGGTGAGCAACATTGAGAGCTGAAATATTGTTATCCTATCCACTGCAGACAGAGAGCAACATCTTGGCCAATTTTCATGTGTTTGGGACTTACATATGATATAACCCCAACCGAAGGGAAACAAATAAGGGCTTGTTTCAAGTGTATCCATAGTTATACATGATAGTGGGATATTGTCACTTCTACACAAGATCAGGAGCTCAAATGTTTTTTTTCCTATCCTTTGCCATCAGTGAGCAACATCTTGGCTAATTTGTATGTGTCTGGGACACAGGGTCAGTCATGCTGCCTAAGACAATATCACACAGGGTCAGTCATGATGCCTAACACAATATCACACAGGGTCAGTCATGCTGCTTTACACAATATCACACAGGGTCAGTCATGCTGCCTAACACAATATCACACAGGGTCAGTCATGCTGCCTAAGACAATATCACACAGGGTCAGTCATGATGCCTAACACAATATCACACAGGGTCAGTCATGCTGCCTAACACAATATCACACAGGGTCAGTCATGCTGCCTAACACAATATCACACAGGGTCAGTCATGATGCCTAACACAATATTACACAGGGTCAGTCATGCTGCCTAACACAATATCACACAGGGTCAGTCGTGCTGCCTAACACAATGTCACACAGGGTCAGTCGTGCTGCCTAACACAATATCACACAGGGTCAGTCATGCTGCCTAACACAATATCACACAGGGTCAGTCATGCTGCCTCACACAATATCACACAGGGTCAGTCATGCCGGCTAACACAATATCACACAGGGTCAGTCATGATGCCTAACACAATATCACACAGGGTCAGTCATGCTGCCAAACACAATATCACACAGGGTTAGTCGTGCTGCCTAACACAATATCACACAGGGTCAGTCATGCTGCCTAACACAATATCACAGAGGGTCAGTCATGCTGCCTAACACAATATCACACAGGGTCAGTCATGCTGCCTAACACAATATCACACAGGGTCAGTCATGCTGCCTAACACAATATCACATAGAGTCAGTAATGCTGCCTAACACAATATCACACAGGGTCAGTCATGCTGGCTAAATTATTACAATAATGTATGTGAAACAACGGAACTTACGTGACCATTCTGCAAAAAGACCTCTGACTGCAGAGAACAATGAAACAAAAATCATTAATCTGAAATCATTATATCATAAAGCAATACATGCCCAGCTCTCTAATCATTGTAGATTTTCATCACTGACCCTCTGACCTGAATCATACTTGACTGACAGATGACAGTCAATAGAAAGTTTAAAGGTAACTGGGGTGCAGTGATAATGAAAGCATTATAAATATACTCTTCTCTGTGTGTGAGGGTGATCACCTGTCTTCTCAGGGGAAAAAGAGGAGCACATCTCTGTAGGCAGGTAACTGGCTCTCATGCTGCTGAATCTGGCGTGTAGATCAGAGAACTTCTGCTCCTTTTCCTGCAACTGTTGCTGCAGTTGGGAGTTCTCCTTCTCCTTGTCTTCCAGCTGGTTCTGCAGTTGGGAGTTCTCCTGCTTCTTCTCCCCCAGCTGTTTCTGCAGATGGGAGCTCTCCTGCTCCTTCTGATTATATTTATACAAATTAAGATATGAATGTAAATGCATTTATGTAAATATATTACAAGACTTATAATAATACATAATTCATGAAATGATAAATACAAGTGTTCAATGGGAGTAGACAATAAAGGATAAATAGATTAGGTATATTCTAAAGAGATACCAAAATCGCAATGGACTACGCGTCCATGTCCACATATGGGGTAGGCTATTTTATCAAAATGTTGGGGATTATTACCCGATAAAACTTTGCCACTGACAATCACACAGACATACAGAGACGATATTCTGTGGAAATGATCCCATTCCTAAGCACTATGACGACCTGAAATTCCAAAACCGCCTTGATATGTTTAACCTGTATGCTCTTTTCAGTGTTTCAGTATACCTTTTATTTTACATCATACAGCTCAGGGTATCCTTGTACCGCAAGAATGAATTACTCAGCTGTTTTTTCAATAAAATTAACAGATATCTGATTGTTTTCCTGCTCCCATCAACTGAAAAAATAGAGCAGGGTTCTGTTTGTTTTTTCCGTCCAACACAACACAGTGGCAGGTGAGCGCAGTGTTAATGGAAAATTCTTATTGACACGAATAGGAATAACTGGCTGTGATGTGGAAATTCCTCTTATGTGTGAATGTAGGGTAAGTGTGCCAAGCTTTGCTTATTCTGAAATTGTGCTTTCCCATCCTGGAAACCTCACCTGGTAGAGTGCTCGCTTAGTATGTAAGAGGTAACAGGATCAATGCCTGCGTTCTCCAGCAGTCTGGCTTTACCTCGGTGCATCTTTTCCCATTCCATGCTCAACCAGCAGGGAGGCTCAAATGAACCCCCTATACTGGAAATGTGACTGAGAGTGTTGACACTGAGGACTGCAGTGAATGCAGACATTCACTCTGGCCAAGCACCACTCCACCTGTTTTTGCTTGCTAGCTCACCTCCTGGACCAAGGAGGCAAATTACCATCAACATCAGGTGGTGTAGCGTGTGGCTGGAGCAAATCCCTGCATAAAACAGGTTGTTTGGCTAGTTTAGCAGTGGCACACAGAATGCTGTGTCACAGGTCAGTCAGCTGCCTATCAAAATGGAGAACACAGGAGAATCCTTTTTGTGTGCAGCACCCCAGGTATGCCGCGTTGACTCATTTGGAGATTGAAATTTGTTGACTGACATAAACTTAAGGAATTAAAAGTTGTCTCCATTCATAGGTGTGAACTGTGGGACTGTGCTCCATTGTGCGATATCGAGTTAGTGTCAATTCTTGTTGTACTAAATCGAACAAAGGTGCTGCGTGAAGAGGTGTGAATTGCAGAAATGAGCTGAAGTTTGACCTTGTCGAGAGTCCATTGTCTTTCTGAAAGGGGAAAATTCAGGGGACGGTGTTCTTTTGAATAAGATAAACTTTCAGTGAATAAAAGACTTCAGTTGCTGAATCCGATGTAGTGCAACTCAAAAAAACCTTTCAGTCACAGGAAGTGTGGCATTGCTGCTTGTTGAGCAAAGAGCAGTTACTGCTTTGGTTATTGAGGAACAGCATGTTTTTAATGGTAACACTGATTTTTTTGGGGACTTTCAGAGATATTGCACTTAAAAGCCAAAAAGGTGAGCAACATTGAGAGCTGAAATATTGTTATCCTATCGATTGCAATCAGAGAGCAACATCTTGGCTAATTTTTATGTGTCTGGGACTTACATATGATCACTAAAACAGCCGAATTAGAGATCTTAAAATGCTCTCTGACACAAGATGATCAGCACACTCAAACACAAACAAAGCCCTCTGTTAGAACTATGCCAGTATCCAGCAGATGCTTCAGGGTTTAACTGAGGATGCTAATTGACCTGTACGATGCTTTGAACCGAGCGCGATCTCTTAGAGACTATGTGGCAGGCCTCCAAGATCAGCTCAATGACTTTGAGATAGCCACAAAGGGTATGATTTATACTGTGTCTGAATTGTACAAAGAGTGAGGAAATGAAAAATACAATCCAACGAATCCTCTGAACCTGAGAGCCAGATGTCAGGCCGAACATGGTTTGATATAATCTGTTTGATTTAAATATAACTCAACTATTAAATAGCCTTACCTTGGAATATCCCTCTCAGCAAATTAAGGTTGAAACTTTAGCAGTGCATCACTGTATGCAGGAAAAGCTCAGCTATGACTCAGGAACAAAAACAGCAGGCCAAAATTTGATGAAGGTTTTTAGGTTGAACGAAGAAAATTTGCAAATATAGATGCATAGATGGGTATGGAAATCCTACGACCTCTACGTATCATAGGTTATTCTAATCATTACTTCATGCTTACTGGATGCATATGTTTCACGTTGCCTACTTATGGAATACATCTAGGCCATATTTATGATTTCAGACTGAGAGGTGTTCACTGGAAGCCACACATGTCAAAGCCGGTCCAGGGTGCAGCTCTTTCTCTGTGGTGTGTTTCCTGCAGCACAGCAGTCATGTGCCTTCCTTTACCAGGCGTTTGTGGGTACTCCCTCTTGGACACTAACTTGGTGGGTTAGACAAGCAACAAAAACAAACAGAGGAGCATTTTGAACATTTGGTAAATTAAATCCCATAGTAGTCATCATTCTGAATTTGCATAGTCCAGGAAGTCTGGTCCTTAAAAAGGTGTGGATAGGGAAACAGGTGGATGTTCTTGACAGATGACATGCAGAATAAACAGTCCCCAGTGATGGTCTGTCAGCTACCTGACAACACCCTGAAACAGCGCGAAGACTGACTACTTTCTGTCACCTCATTAATTAAGTAGAGACAGAAGGAAATCACTCTCATGCAGACTGTTTCGGGGGATTCTTGGAGAGCAGCGGTGCGTTCATCTTGGGCGTGTAAATAGTGTTCTTGGTTCTGGTATGGTGGTGGTATTGTGAGGTAGTGTGGGTTTATCTCAGTTTGAATTCTGTTCTCTGCACTGTAACATTTGTGTTTTGTACTGTGTGCACTATGGGCTGGGGTTCATTTGTCATTACTTTAGAATGCAGTCATAGACTTCAATTCCCAGAAGCACTCGTCTGCCTTATATTGACTAAGATCCCTGTTCAATCACCCTAGAGAAGAAACTGATCCCCCTGAATGTCTTTGTGTAATTCACACTGCCAAGAAACACAAGAGCATGGAAACAGCAAGACACCTTGCACAAACATGCAAAGCTTGTGTGAGTTATCTGACAGATTACACAGACAAAGGCATGTGGCATAATTCATTTAGTATGAATGTAAACATTTCATAACATAGTTTAGAAAATACAATTAGTAAATTTGAAACTATAACAAAGTTAAGAAACGTGCAATTAAAAAGTACATCTTTATCTTTGAATTTTTGATGTTGTTTTAAGGAACAAGAATCTGCACAAAAAATGACCCAGGATGGGTGTCAATACAATAAATCAAACAGAAAGCAAACACTGGTTAAAAAAAAAAAAAAGTTAATTAGAGTACAATAAGCAGAAATAAAAGGCCCACGTCTGACTCCATGGCCAAGCATCAGTTTAGTGATCTAATTGCTACCTGCTAAATGTTCAGTGTGAGGTGCTCAGTACTAAAAAACAGGTCTGTATTTTGTACCTTTTCACTCACTTATGGATTTCTATATTCAGAAGGGAAGGTATATTTGTACATTTCAGTTATCATGATATTCCCTGTTAAAATGCAGAGTGAATTGTAAATAAATAAGTGCAGAGCAAATGGGAAATGTTCATGGTGGTTATTATTTAATTAAATGCTCACTTCAAAAGCACGGAATGTTCTTACTTCATAGAAAAATTCAGAAGTGTTTATAAAACCATGAGATCCTCTTGAATGTTGTCAGTAATACGCATATGTGATGACAGGTGAGTTAACCCGTGCACAGTGAGACACCTAGTGTCTAATACCAGATGGAATGGGTTTAAACTAAAAGAGGGGGGCCAACGACAGATACCAACCCACCACACAGGAGCACGGGTATATGGTGCAACAGAAGGTTTATTCACAAAGTGTTAAAACAGTTAAAAAGCACTTGTTCACCACTAGGGGGCAGAAAATCCCAAACAAGTTTGACAAGGTAGATATGAGTTTACCAAGAATGGAATAAAACTCAAGTTCCTAAGTGTCATTAGCAAGTTTTGAATACACTCATCATCATTTACAATTGACTTACCAAGTGATTATGAAGCTTACCAATGAGCCGTGTACTCACAAACAATTCTTGCTCAGCTATCACAAACTACGTTAAAATGGAATCAATTAAAAGCAATGACAAAGTTTACTTATCACAGACCTCACCCACTGACAACCATAATTCAACCCTTAGAGCTTCTGCCAGTTCATGAACAGCTATAAAATATAAATGCTTATAAGCTTTCTATTTAAAATAGTATAAAATATTTCAAAACAAAATTATTCCTGTTTTTATTTCAATGAAAAAATAATTTCTTGTTTATCCATTTTCTGAAACAATACCTCGTTTTCGCAAAACTAAAAAACACAAAAAATGACTACAGGACTTCATTCACATGGCAACCAATTTTCCCACATCAAGACTTGTTCCCAAACAAGTGTGTTTGTGTGTGTGTGTGTGTGTGTGTGTGTGTGTGTGTGTGTGTGTGTGTGTGTGTGTGTGTGTGTTTGCACACGTGCGTGTTTCATATATGGATGGGTGAGACCCCAGGCTTAGGTTATGGTTGATCATAAGTGTGTTAGGCAGGACATGTGTGTGTGTGTGTGTGTGTGTGTGTGTGAGTGTGAGACTCTACTCCAGTTGGCACAGGGACACTGATGTGTTACCTCCATACACTCTAAACCCAGCACAGAGTGGTTTGTGTTCAGTGAAGCTGGTGTGGAATCTGTGCAGGAGGGTCAGTGTGTCAGAGTCAGAGATGCTGTAGAAGGACAGAGTGCCGGCTGGACGGTCCACACACACTCCTACTCTGTACACACACATTCCTACTCTGCGGTAGGGGGATGGGAGGGCAGGTATATCTGTTTTCTTATTGTTGTGACACACAGAGTATCTGTCTTTAGAGCAGTCCAGACTCCAGGAGTTTTTATTCCATCCAAACCCGCAGTCAGCACTCCCTCCTTTCCTGCTGATGTCTTTATATGTCAATGATATATAAACCCCTCCCCACCCAGACACACTCCACTCAGCCTCACTCCACTCAGCCTCCCAGTAGCTGCGCTCAGACAGACTCTCTCTGCACACAACCTGGGGCCAGCAGTCAAATCTCTCTGGATGATCAGGATATGGCTGATCTCTCCATGTTCTTGTCACCTTCCTGTTCCCCTCAGACAGAGACAGGTATCTGTACGTGGTGTTTGGATCCAGTGTGAGCTGACAGCCATCTGCAGATCAGAGACATGAATGAGATTAATTATCTTTATTAATATTAATCTCATTATGTGTGTAATGCAGTGTGTGAGAGAGAGACACGATGAAAGACTGTGTGAAAGAGAAAAAGAGGGAGGGGTTGAAGAAGAGAAGAGTTATGAAAGAAGGAGGGGGTGAGGGAGGAGAAGAAATGAGGGAGTGTTCAGTGCTGACAGACTCACATTTCCTGGGTCCTGGTTTGTTCCTGCTCTCTCCTCCATGGTCCACACTGTAGGAACAGCAGAACAGACAGTGACTGAGTGACACACAGCGTGGAAACTCTCTGTACTTACAGCAGTGTGTCTATGAGGTGCAGTGTGGAAACTCTCTGTACTTACAGCAGTGTGTCTATGAGGTGCAGTGTGGAAACTCTCTGTACTTACAGCAGTGTGTCTATGAGGTGCAGTGTGGAAACTCTCTGTACTTACAGCAATGTGTCTATGAGGTGCAGCATGGAAACTCTCTGTACTTACAGCAGTGTGTCTATGAGGTGCAGTGTGGAAACTCTCTGTACTTACAGCAGTGTGTCTATGAGGTGCAGTGTGGAAACTCTCTGTACTTACAGCAGTGTGTCTATGAGGTGCAGTGTGGAAACTCTCTGTACTTACAGCAGTGTGTCTATGAGGTGCAGTGTGGAAACTCTCTGTACTTACAGCAGTGTGTCTATGAGGTGCAGCATGGAAACTCTCTGTACTTACAGCAGTGTGTCTATGAGGTGCAGTGCGGAAACTCCCTGTACTTACAGCAGTGTGTCTATGAGGTGCAGTGTGGAAACTCTCTGTACTTACAGCAGTGTGTCTATGAGGTGCAGTGTGGAAACTCCCTGTACTTACAGCAGTGTGTCTATGAGGTGCAGTGTGGAAACTCTCTGTACTTACAGCAGTGTGTCTATGAGGTGCAATGTGGAAACTCTCTGTACTTACAGCAGTGTGTCTATGAGGTGCAGTGTGGAAACTCTCTGTACTTACAGCAGTGTAAGTGTGTCCAGTTTAGCAGCAGAGAGCGCTGTCACTCCTGAGTCTCCTGGGTGATTGTAGCTCAGATCCAGCTCTCTCAGGAGTGAGGGGTTTGAACGCAGAGCTGAAGTCAGAGAATCACAGCCTCTCTCTGTGACCTGACAGCCTGACAGCCTGCAGAGAGAAGGAGATCAGCTCTGGACAAGCAAACCATTTAGAACAAATGGCAACAAGGCTATGAAATGAGTAATTATAATTATAAAACACACAGCAGTTTGTTGTACATCTTTTATGCTAAGTCTTGGTTAAATAGCTATTGCTGATTGGCTGGAGGATGCACATGTTTTTCTTTCATCAACACAATGAAACGGTTTTTATATGATGTCATAAACAAACAGCATCCATTTGTACCCATTTTGTGTCTCTTCTCATGTAGAACTTGAGTTCTTTTGTTTGGGTTTTATTTACTTTATTCTGCTGTATTTCTGTCCCTACAATATACATCATTTTCACAGGTCATTAGCCATGCAGTGTCACAGGAAGCAGTCTGATTTCATCAAGGCTGTGCTGCAGAGTGGCTCAACCAATGAGCAACAATCACAGCAGAGCAGACCTGAGTGTGATACAGACTTTACTTTGTTACTGACTTGAGTTTGTCATTGCTTAAATATCTGCACCCAGACACAGGACAAATAAAAAAACACTTATTTTCAGCATGGTTGTCAATTTAAAATGTCTGTCTGTGTGCTAGCTACACAGCAGCATTAAATATGACAGACACAGTGATGTTAATTCCAGCTCATTTAACCTTAGATCATAGACACTGTGTAACTGTAAAATAAACCACTTCAGGCTTTGACTCAGGACTACATCACATCATCCTGTCATATTTTATTTGACATTGTGGTTTATTTATTACATATAAGCTGAAAATGGTACGGTATTATTTCTAATAATTAGGTTTTATCCTTATTGCAAGGGTTGTGCCAACTGATATCAGATATATGAGACTCACCCCAGTCTCTGCAGTTTACAGTGTGGGTCCTCCAGTCCAGCAGAGAGCACTCTCACTCCTGAATCCTGCAGCTCATTGTCTCTGAGCTCCAGATCTATCAGGTCTGAGTTGGATGAATGCAGGGCTGAGGCCAGATCATCACAGCAGCCCTCTGAGAGATTACACCAACCCAACCTGTGGAAGGAAAACACAGACTTCACATATACACCAACCCAGCCTGCAGAGAGAACATACACACGATAAATATACGGTATAAATATACAGATCAAACTTGTTCCAGCACATCCCACAGATGCTCAATCGGATTGAGATCTGGGGAATTTGGAGGCCAGGGCAACATCTTGAACTCTTCTTCATTTTCCTCAAACCATTCCTGAAGAATGTGTGCAGTGTGGCTGTGCGCTTTATCCTGCAGAAAGAGGTCACTGCCATCGGGGTGTACCATTGCATGTCAAATCCACATGAATGCCAGGATCCAGGGTTTCCCAGCAGAACATTGCTTAGAGCAGTGGTCCCCAACGTTTGTATTGGGATTTTTTAGCTTTTATAGCTTTTTCTCCCGACGCTCATGTGCCTAATATATCCCAGACCTTGATGTGTGCGGTTCTTACGTGGTAATCAACGTTATTCGCTTCATCTGTGAGTGCTCATATGTTTTGGCTCATTGGTGTATGTACATATGTAAATCTCTCAGTTGTCATTCAGATATTTATGCAATAATAACACATGAGAGGCTGTTGTAGTCTTAAAGACATTAATATTTCTTGAGTGAAAATGTGGAGTAATGGAATACGTTTACAAAGCTCTGGGATTTTTTGACACGTTGCCATGGTGCATCCTGTTATCTGCACTCCATTGATGATGATTTCTTACTTTCAACGTGAACGCGCTTCAATCAGGTTCAGTTTAGTCAGAGGTATTTGAACTAATTCTAATCAGCTGTTCTGGAACTGAAAACTTAGGGTACGTTACCTCAGGTTTGTTCAACCCAGAGTTCAGGTTTAAGTTCAGGGTTTGTTAAACCACCTTTCTGGGCATTTTAGAATCGTTTTCTCTGTCTCTCCTGGAGCGATAAAAAAAAAAAAAAACACTTGTACTGTGGACGTGATCCTTTCCAAAAGTGATAGAAAAAATGAGTTTTCAAAAATATTTGGATACGTGTAGACAAGGCCACAGACCAAGCCAAAAGCTACATGAGAATGGAATCACTCTCAGATAAGGGGAAAAAAGCTGTTATGACCATAATGGCAGTGACGGGCTCAATGCCACCTGATACCACGGTATGGCATTAATGCGGTTATCGTCACAGCCCTAGTGGCAGGGCGCATTATCCTGCTGAAAGAGGCCACTGCCATCGGGGAAATCCACTGCCATGAAGGGGTGTACCTGGTCACTTCTCCTTTCATATATATCCCAGACCATGACATGAGCTGTTGTTATGAAATAATCAACATTATTCATCTGTGAGTGGTTATAATGTTTTGGCTCATTGGCATATACAGTGTTCCCTCTCTGTATCGCGGTTCTGCTTTCGCTCCCTCAGTGCATCGCGGTTTTTTATGCGCATTATTTGTAATCCCGTCTCGCAGAGTTTTCGCTCTATCACGGATTTTTGCGGTATTGAAAATTTTTTAAATTTCCAATATTTTCATTGTTTTCATGAAATAATAATCATTTTCTAGCCTAAAAAGGCAAAAAACAGTAAAAAAAAAAATAAATAAATTAAAAGACATTTTGTAACACATACATACAGGGTATTGCAAAAAAAAACCTGTACGTACGGGTAAACGAGATTTGGGTTGGGAAATCTAAGATGCCCTCATGTCGTACGTCCGCAGAACTGAACTGGCCTTGTGTGGGGGTATAGAAATTTTTAAAATTCCATGATTTCATTTTTTTTGTGATAAAATAAGCATTTTCCAACCTTAAAAAAATTAACATAAAAAATATAGTAAAAAATAAACTAAAATGTTTTCTCATTCTTAATTTAAAATGATTTACCTTTACATGTATATTTGCATTTACAGTAGTTAAGTGCATGTACATTGAATTTAATTTACATTTAAAATGTTTTACAATGTATTTAATGAACAGGTATTTAATGTATTTAAAATGTACGTGTTGTATTTCCATTTTATTTTACATAAAAGTGTTTACATATAAGAGTGTGGGAAAAGGTAATACAGTCTAGGGAGGGTTGATAACAGTGTGGGGGAGGTTCGTAAAGGGTTAATATAAACGTAAATAATATAATAACTCTCTCGCCTCTACTTTGCGATTTTTCCCATCTCGCGGGCGGTCTTGGAATGTAACAACCACGATAGGAGAGGGATCACTGTTTATACAGACGGTCCCTGACTTACATTGGGGTTACATTCCCATAAAGCCATTATAAATGGAAAACAGTTGAAAATGCATTTCATACACCTTACCTACCGAACATCATATCCGAGCCTAGCCTACCTGCTCAGAACAATTACATTAGCCTACAGTTGGGCAAAATCATTAAAAAAAAGCCTATTTTATAATAAACTGTTCAACATCTCATGCAATTTGTTGAATACTGTACTGAAAGTGAAAAACTGAATGGTTGTATTGGACCATCGTAACTCTGGGACCGTCTGTGTATACCAGCTTATCTTGTGAGGGAACACACACACATTATCCACCTAGGACCACATTGGAAATAGGTGTTATTAAATCTTTCAGTTGTCATACTCTGTGTAAAGATACTTAAAGAAATAATAACACATGAGAGGTTGTGCTGTACTGAGACTATCAGAGCAGCAGTGTGAGGCTGATGACAGTGACCAGCTCCACTGTACCCCCTTATCTGTGGTGATGCACAGTGGCAGTAGAGTGGTGGCTTTAGGCTGCTTTTCTCTCTCACAGTCTCAATATCAGCCACTTATTTAGTAAAACATGTAACACCATTCCCAAGAAGAATGATCTCATTAACAGCAGGGAATAACACAGACATGCCTTGAAACACAAGAGGTGGCATGACAAGGTAAACTAATACCAGTGCTGGTTCATGACATTATAAGGTGGGTAATCAGTGACCTTGCATTTTACCACAGTGATGGAAATCAAGCTAATGTTAGTCTGCTAACACATAAAAACAGAAGAAAAAAAATGTAAAGATGTGATTGCATAAACATTAAGGATTATTTACTGGATTATAAAAATAAGAATGCAAATTTCTGGGAGCAAATTATACTTTAATTTTAACCAATTACATTATTTTTCAATGAAGGCTTTGTTAATGGAACATTGATACATATCATAATATAATCATACAAAATGTAAACATTTTTTGTTTGACATACATAAAATTTGGGTGAATTTTTTTTTTAAAACCTTAAAGGTTTCCTGGGAAAATAAATGTAATAAAATAAAAACTGCAGCTGATGAGCCAATGTTCTCATGTTGGATATACCTGC
The DNA here is from genome assembly GCA_019788955.1 of Albula glossodonta. Taxonomy (NCBI): domain Eukaryota; kingdom Metazoa; phylum Chordata; class Actinopteri; order Albuliformes; family Albulidae; genus Albula; species Albula glossodonta. The sequence continues at coordinate 26,687 of JAFBMS010000608.1, forward strand.
AGATATACCTGTTTCTCTTTAAGCACTAAGAGGAACATTCTCTGCCCTCTCAGTCTGGGTTCACATTGATATCAGTGACAGCTGAGGTACGCCCCCATTAGGGTAACAGGTTTGGTGCAGACGTAGCATGAACAAACCTGCATCACAATGTGTTCTCCCCTGATTAGACCCTAAAACTGGTGCGATACCATTGGATGAAACCAAATTATGCCACATGTGAAGTCACATCAAGCTGCTACAGGAAACACCAGGGTTGTTGCTGCTATTCTGGTACCCTGTAAGTTGGCCCCTCCACCCCTGCAGTATAATGAACCTGTACACTATATGGCAGTCAGGACACTGTACTGAAACTGGGGCTGCAGGCAGTGCTCAGGTAGAGCTAAGGCACATTTGAAGAAGGGGGGAAGCAGAGTCATTATGTGACATTAGCACACAGGAAGTGGCAGCTAACTGCTAATACAGTGACTGTGAACAGCACAGAGGGCTCATGGACTGTGTGTACAAGTGCAGCTACTGATAAGCAGCTGGGTAACTTACATGCTAACTGGGCATCATTTAGACACAGAAACCCCATCAGCAGCATGGAGCTTACCTGAGCTATGCCTGAGAGCCACATAACTGCTCACAATCTTCACTACAGAAAATACCAAACTATGTACTACCAAGTTATGCTGCTTTCAAAGTAATTGTCACTTATCAGCTGTGAAATGATTGGTGGCAGTGTGAAGCGCTGTGATTGGACAGAAGGATTGAATATTCTGAATGGACATTCAGCATTCAGGCAGCATCTGTGACCTGACAATGTGCAGACTCCACAGGAACCTGTTATCCTGTTTGCTTTGTTGTGATATAGGACCAAGGAGGGAGGGATTACACCAATGTGGAAATGAAAGAAGGCTGAGGGAGAGAGGAGTAAACTAAAAATGGACCTTTTTACAGTTAATTTCATATCTCCATAATCACTAATTCTATTTACTAAAGGTCACACAGTACACAGCACTACTTACCCCAGTTTCAGTAGTTTACAGTTTGGACTCTTCAGTCCAGCACAGAGCAGCTTCACTCCTGAATCCCCCAGGTCATTGTAGCTGAGGTCCAGCTCTCTCAGGGGTGAGTTTGGTGACTGGAGAGCTGAGGCCACAATTTCACAGGACTCCTCTGTTAGACCACAGCTATCTAGTCTGCAAAGACGAGCCAATATGTTATAATCATATCATGAAAGAAAAAATATTGAATATTTGAAATATAGTAGTTATAGTGCTCAGTGATATTTATTGCTCAGAGGGTGATATTTAAATATCTCTCCATTTCAGTCATTTTTTGATTATCTGAATATTGTGGATGCAAGGAGACTTGTTGTCATAGAAGTATATAGTAAGATATATACTTTTTTCTTCTCATCACTGATCCTGTACTCACATAAACCATATTTTAATTTCCCCAGTTGTATTTTAATTTATTTTTATTTTTTTCACAGGTGCAAATCCCACAAATATTGGTGTCAGATCATTCTCTAGTGTTTTTCTCATTTCAGTTATCACAGAATTTAACTTGTCCTAAAAGGTGGAATTTCATCATCTCTTCTCAATGAGACACACTAGCAAATAATTTTGATGATTAAGGTATGAGTTAAAGCAAAATTGTTCTGTCTCAGACTTCCTTTTTTGTGTCTTCGCCCAGTTCAGATCAGAGATGAGGAGACAACATGAAACTGGCAACCTTTTCCTTTCAGTTTCATCATATGTAGGAATTTATATTCCTGTTGAGTCAGACCCTTTTACGCCTATGAGTCAGGTTGTGTTCTAAAGCTCAGGTGTGTGAGTTGACGAATTAAATCTTTTGAGACACTGTCCATTGCCCTCAGCCGTTTTGCAACAGTTTAGAATACTCTGCCATTTCACTGTGTCACAAATCTTTGATCTGAACTGGAACACACCCTGCAGTCACAGAGGCCACACTAAAGGGATGGGTTCAGTCAGGGATTTATCTGAAGTTGGTTTTGGTTTTTAAAAACCTTTTCAGCTCATCCCCCTAGTGGCCATGGCACCAGTGCCATGAGAATCTGGGTCAGAACCTCTCGGTACTGTATAAAAGTAAACTTGAATATCCGGTCAAACTTTCGCACTCACAACCTTCACCAGACTCAGCTACAGCTAACAACACCGCATTTAACCTTCGCTTCCTTTATCCCACAGCAATAAAATGAACAAAACCTACATCACCCCCCAGTATCTACTACACCATAGACACATCATGAATTTTTTTTAATATATAATTTGCGGTCAATGTATTTTGTATTCTCTTCTTTCTATACATAGCCCACCCTTTGTATCATGTTACAATCCGTCTAAATGTCCCAAAGTAATTTTTTTAAATGTGCTCACTGAGTGTACTTACAGAGCATCGCTTTCTGGTCTGTAAAGTATATCCAAATTCATTGCATAATTATGAGTATCATATGATTGTAATCCATGAAGTCTCCGCTTGAAATACAAGGCTAGGGGGCATACTTCACTACAGCACAAGCTTTTCCTTAGCCGGGCAAGATGCCGTGTTGAGCAGTAGCTCGCGTCAGAAGCTGCTGCTAACCTGTCCCAAACTTTGCTTTTGCACTTGACTACAGAATACTCATGGCACTCAAAATAGAAAACCAAAGTGTGATCAAATCTGGCAGACTGAAACAGACGGAAACAACACGAAGACCCAAGCAGCGATAAGCGCAAAGGAGGTAAATGATGTGGAGTGGACTACTGCATGGAAGTCAGCATTACTAACAAAAGAAAAGAAGATTCCGCTCCCACAACTCCGATAAAGCAATAAATGTAAAGCGGTAACAAATGAGACGGAGTTCTCAGACCTCACCATACTGGAAGCCATCAAAGCATGGAAAAGAAATTTGACGAACAACTTGCGCAACTCAAGGAACAAGTTAAACAAAGTTGCTGAATGATCACCAGCTTGACCAAAGCGGTGCACTTTAATGCTGAAGAAATGAAGGACTGCAAGAAAAAAATCATCGAGCTGGAAAAACAAAACGAGCACCTGAGCAAAGAAAATAAGGAGCTTAAAAAGAGAATTAGGGAACAGGAAAAATACACAATGCCATGGCGTTTGAAACTTAAAGGCTTGATTGAGAAAAGTGACAAAAACATCTTCTTATTCTTATTTTGTAAAGGATGAAAATCTCAGCGTCTCTAATTACAAAAACAAAATCATTCTTCCGACGTGGATGTGAACGTTTGGACTAACCAATGGGGTGATCAAATATTGTTTAGGCACGGAACCAACAGATCTGCTGGTGTTGCAATCTCTCTACACAGGTTTCCCCATGATATCATCACACACAGGACAGATGGGGAGGGTCATTAGTTTAAAAGGTTATTTTTTCATTTTAGGTAATGTATATAAAACAAATATCCAAAACAAACACATGTATGAGGATATCACATGTCTGTCAGAGCTCAAATTACTTTACACTACAGACCTTATTTTATTGGGAGGTGACTGGAATATGAAACTTGTTGAATGGGAAGATATCGGCCCTCTAAATTTGACAGTTATCACTATAGTCACACAATTAGAGAATTAATTAGCAAAAATTCCCAAGTAGATATATATAGAAGTTTAAATCCAAGGAAAAGACAATATTCCTGGTTTAAACCTAATGGTACCTGCAAATCACGACTTGACTACTGGCTTGCTACTAATCCATTTATGGAAATTGTCTCGGACATTTCAATTTCCAAAGCCCCATTAACTGATCACTGTATATTAGAAATAAAATTAAGTTCTGTTATTAAAACAAAGCAAAACAAAAGCTACTGGAAATGTAACTCTGAATTTGTTAAAAAAAAAAAAGAGAAATACTGTGCAAAGATAAAAGAAATTATAACTGAAAACGAAAATACTGAGACCACAGACAGTGTTGGTAATAAATAGGAATTTGTAAAATATAAAGTAAGAGAATTTTCAATAAAATTCAGTAAGGAACTCGATTAAGGTAAAAAAGAAAAAACTAACTTGTTTCATGAAATCAGATAGTGCTGCTTGAAAGCAGAATTGAGTTGTGAGGATAAAGAAAAACTAATGACATTGCAATCCGAATTAGATGATATGTATCTTAAAAAAGCCCAGGGTGCATTTGTGAGATCAAAAGCAAAGTGGATAGATCCCAAATCCCCTGGTTCCGATGGGCTAACAGTTGATTTTTATAAATTCTTTTGGAAAGATATCTGTTATTCAAGGCAATAAAAGAATGTATAGAGAGAAAAGAGCTAATGCCAAATATGAAGCAAGAGCTAATAAAACTTATTCCCAAACATGGCAAAGTTAAAAGGTTACTAGACAATCTAAGACCAATTAAACTACTCAACACTGACTAGAAGCTGCTATCTGGATGCATTGCTGCTAGAATGAAACAAAGCCTGTGCCAGATAATAAATGAAACACTATCCAGCTTTCTTGGTGGAGGATCTATCAATGATAACATAAGATTGGTCCTAGACTTGATTGACTACAGTCAGGTTCTAGACTACAGTCATATATTCTTAGAGAGTGGTTTCCTTTTATTTCTGGATTTTTACAAAGCATTTGATTCAGTGGAGCATCCCTTCAAATTAGAAGCTTTAAATTATTTTGGTTTTTGACAGAAATTTACAAATTTAATTGGTATGTTATACAAGGATATCAGTAGTTGTGTTGCTTTGGAACATGGCACCTGCTCAAGATTTGCAATCGGGAGGGGCATTAGATAAGGTTGTAATAGCTCTCCCTTTTTATTTAAATTGGTTTCTGAATTATTGTCTATTACGATTAAAAATAGTGGTATTGAAGGCATAAACATTATGGGAGAACATTTTAATATAAGTCAATTTGCGGACAACACAACCTTATTTTTAAAAGATTGTTATGACCCTGAGTCATAAAAGTATATATTTCCTGTTCTGTGTTTTCCCTCCCTGCCTGATGGTGGTACTGTTCACCCCGTTTGTGTGTTTGAGGTTCTTGCGTTGCAAGTGGTAGATGGGGATTGGCCAGAAGACAAATTGCCCCACATTTAAAAGGCTGCCAGTCAGATGCTAGCGCACTTCTTTTTTCCCGGCTCCCTACTTGACTATGCTGTATGACCACAGAATTTGCAGGATGAATGCCAATGTTCTGTCTTGATTGTATATATGAAAACCCTGTGCAAAGAGCAGTCCTGGTAGCTGTAGGGGTGAGCAGCCTTTTCTTTTGTTGCTGTTATTTCTTTTTCTCTTGTTTAATGTTAGGGAGGTAGGTTAGCTGTCTGTATTTTATTTTCATTTTTCTTTTGGTGAGAAATTAGTTAATAAAATTTAGATTTGTTTGTTTATTGTTTTGGCAGTGCTCTCCCCGAAGCTTATGCTTCCTCCATTTCAAAAAATAAATAGTCTGTTGTGAACTTCATACACTGTGGCCTTGGTCATCCTTGGGTTTCAGACAAAGTGATTTGATCGATAAACAATGTAAATTTCAACTTTATCTGAAAGAACAAATGTCATTACAGTAGGTGAGCTGAGATGGTTAAAATTGTCGAGGAGGGTGGTATGAATGCCATAAGTTTCTCAGTTATGAATGGTGTTTTAAAATTGAAGTAGCACTCATTTTGTTTTAGCATCGCTCATGCAATTTTTTAAAAAATGGGAGGTGTTGATTTTCTGTTGTGATGTGATTATGACTTACACAAACTGCCTGTTAAGCTATCTGATTTCCACCAGCTTTTCCTTTATTGGAACTTAATTTACAAGCACAATTTTACACCACATAATACACCCCTGTGAAATAATAGGTATTTTCTGACTAATCGGAAATCATTGTTTTGGGAACCTGGATGGAAAAAGGAATTTGGGCTGTATGCCAGTTATTGAGCGAGTTTGGCAATTTATTAAAATATGTAGAGTTTTGTGATAAGTTTGATCTACAATGCTCAAGGAGAGAATGTAATAAAGAAATAAAGGTCATTCCGGTTCCCTTCAAAAAAATGACCCAACAGCTTTTGGTGACCTCCAATAAGGTGTCAGAAATGAGGACACTCTGTATTGAAGGTATCAGTTTAAGTAGCAAGCAGTTCACTAATAAGTTCATTAGAAATATTTTATTAACACAGAACTACCCTAATCAACTGAAAAGGAAATATGTTCTACAACAGTTCAGTGATGAAGGGGCATGGAAAATAAGGAAACGACATGTGTCCTATCCAATCTTGCCTAAAGCCAAAGAAGTGACATTTAAAATTTTGAATGACATTTACCCATCCAATTACTTCTTACGTGAAAGATTTAATTGGGATAACAACTCAAGTGGATTGTGTGGGAAAGATATTGAGACTGTAGAACATGTCCTCTTTCAGTGTGAGTCTGTGCAGGTTTTTTGGCTTGCTTTGCAGAGCTGGCTTCAGTCCAGGGATGTTGTGATGGACCCTCTAAATGTGAGGTCAATCAAAGCTGGAGTACTCTTAAAATAAATAATTATATTTATTAAATATAATTATATTTAAATAACTATATTTAAATATATTATAAATAATTAATATAATTAGGCTAAGCCCCATATTGATGGATGGAAGAATGATCTTAAAGTATTTAAAAATCTCTCCAATACATGACGAATAGAAATGCCCAAAAGCTTATTTTTTTAATTAGAGTTGTATTTGCTACTTGAGTAGGACCCTCACTCTGCTATTTAATGTTGACTTATTTGAATGTTGTTTCCCTTTCATTGTTGTTTTTGTTTGCTTCGCTTTTATCTTCAACACTGTGTCAGCACCATTGTAAGCTTTTGATATGGAAATATGCCTTAAATGTTTGTATTTGTATTTTGTATATGTAAATAAAAGTAAAAAAAAAAAAAAACGCACTCCATTGTAATACAGCGAGCTCCCGCTGAGCTGCTATGGAATCCCAAATTGGACTAAAATGTCGAATTCGACTTCACGTCTTAAGACGTCAAATTTGTATGTCTTAAAACGACAGAAAATTACCTGTTAACACATCAATTTTGAACATCTTTAGGTGTTTGGACTGAGGCCTCCAATGCTATTGGTTGGCGTGAACATACCCACCCCTTTTTGACGTAGGAGCCACGTATACATCCCTTTTTTGACGTAGGGGCTGCGTTGGGCTATACGTATGCCTGCGTTGTGGTCATGTGGGCTCTTGATAGTGGGTACGTTTGGGCTACGAACATATCACGTGTCTTATACGCAAAATTTGAGACATTGAACAGAAGAGTAACATCTTTGGTTGACTGATTTCTGACTATCTGTCTGAAGCGGGCTGGCAGCGATTGGCACGTGACCCACAAACAAGGAAACTTGGTATTCTACAGAGCCCCTAAAGTCCTGAAAGGTGATAGTTTTCTATCTTGTGAATACAAATCAATCATATTATGGGAGCAACTTAAGTATCTTGCTCAGACAAAGTTATAACTTCTTTGCACAAGATAATAACTTGTGAGAAAAAGATAAAAAATATCACCTTTCAGGCCCGTAAGGGCTCCGTTTCCATAGCCCAAGTTCCCGAAAGGTCATATTTTTTTTTATCTTGTGCTCACAAGATAATTATGTTGTGGTAACACATTATCTTTTTCACATAAGGTTATAACTTGTTCACACAAAATAAAAAAAATATCACCTCTCGGGACTTTAAGGGCTCTGTACGTGGCACTGCGAGAAGATTTAATCATTATTGTTTGCTTGTCAATGTTCTTTGTAAGTGTATGGTCATTGTGTCCATTTTCAGTCCGTGTCTATTTGCATTAGGTTGTAATATTAGGAGGGGTGTTCTGGGAGGATTATTGCAGGCAGCTGTAGCCTAATAGCTATGGCCTGGGATTTCATTCCACTGCCCTGTGTGGAGTTCAGGGCTTGCTGTAGCCTATATTTGCATTTATTATGTGTTTGAATTGTGAATGAGTGTTGTGCTTATCCTTTATTACCTGACTTGTGATTCAACTGCTCACAGTTGATAGAAACATCAGTATCTGGCCATTTATGGTAGCAATTATTTGTTAAGGCTCTCCCGCGGGTGGGTCGACCCCCGCATCACTACTAGTCAGGGATTTACTTAACACATACCAACATTTGTTCTTCTAGCCGACAAGACAAGCCGAGCATTCCAAACTATTCAGTCTCATCATTTATCCCTCATTAAAGGGAGAATGTTGCGCATCTCTACTGGGGAACGGGGATGAATGCAGACACCAAACATACTGACCCCAAGTGCAGAGCATGGAGAGTGGATTCTTAATACCTGCACCTTACAGACAGATCTGTACGGATTCAGGGTTTAAAGATGGAGGTTGGACATTAATGATGAATGGTCTCCTCTGCATTCATTAAAGATTGATTTTAATTTAAATATTATGCCCAAACTTTCGTTGCATATCCACCAGAGCGTGTGAGCGGAGTTGAGTGAATAGAAACTCCACTCCCTGGCCACATGGCTGTGCGAGTGCTCTGCTCCATTTCCCCCTTTCTTACCTCTGTTTGCTCCATTACCGTTCCCTGCTTGCAGGAGGAAGAAAAAAGAAAAAAGCTCCAAATTCACCCTTTTTTCTGCTCATCACCCAAAAAACTGTAGTGTTTTGAATAAAATTATTTCAATAATATGGACAGCTCACGCTATTTATTCACCACAACAGGTAAAGATGACAGCCTAAATGAATGTGGTTGTTATCAATGTTCAGCAAAGGGATTATTATCCACAAATTATGGAAGGTCTCTTTTTTAAATGAAATAACAAGGAATAGAACTACAATAAAAATACTCAAAAGTGTATGTAATGCACGTGTTGTCTAAAGAACACACTATGTGTTATAACCTAATTATAGGGACAATTACTGAAGGAAAACAGGAAAATATGAGGTGAACTAGGTTATCACGCTTATGCATTTAGGACATGGGAAATGAAGGAATCATGGGAACGGTGAACCTTTGTCCAATAACAGTCTGCTTTAATTAATAAAATCACAGCAGGTAGTCAAAGTGGGGATTTGAACATTTAATACCAAATGCCAAGAAATATGCCACACATTATATCTATCTATCTGGGCAAGGGTGCTGCTTAGGCAATGCAACATCATGAGGGGCATGGGGTGAATTTGAGTGGGTGATATCTGATCAGAGTGATATCCGTTCAAGTTCAAGTACCTGCCCTTACATAGCCTATGTCAATGATTCAAGTGCACTCCTCGCTCAGGTTAAATTAATGGCGCTCTGCTCCTTGCTCTACTCCAACTCTGCTATGATCACATGCTCTGACAGCCCCTGTAACGATTGAATGTGGGGTTCCCCCTAAGGAACTGACTAAGTGGTAGCACCCAATTGTAAATGCCTTAAGAGGTTCAAAATTGACGTGCTAACAGGGCAGTTTCTGTCGTCTTAGGACGTGCACACAGGTTAACAGGTAATTTTCTGTCGTCTTAAGACGTACAAATTTGACGTCTTAAGATGAACGTCGAACTTGACGTTTTGGTCCATTTAGAGTTCCAAAAGCTGGAACTCGCCTCGCTCAATCGGATGTATGCGGAGAATGGACACACACCAGGATTTTCTGTGTCAGAAAACATTCGTCAAACTTTGAAATAGGACACATTGGAGAAAAATGAAGGTTTTCTCTGCCTTTTAGGTAGTTTAGAAACTACAAGAAAAGTGGATATGAAAATGCCATGTTTCGGTAAGAGCCCTTTTAGAGTGTGATAACTTCAAGTAATCAGCGCTGTTTTTTTTTTTAGAGATGGGAGTCATGTTGGGGATGAACTCTGCATTGTAATTTCCCCCGAGCTGACTTGGATTCTTCATAAAAAAACTGCTTTTATATTTTTTTTTTTTGCACTTTTGTGCATACTTATTGTGTTCAATGACAATTTTATGACAAGTTTCATGAATTATGAGTCTTGATAGCACATTTGTTTCCTTCAAAACAAACCACCAACCATATCTGTGTGTATTGACAAAGTTAAAAGGTTTTAACTAACACTAGTCCAAACCGGCAAGAAAATTCCATTTTTTTGCCTATGAGCTCAAAAAAAAATCTATGATTTGTTTAGATGAGCTATTGCTGGAATGCTCTGCTGCCAAGGTATATGGCACTGGGCCGACAGTATTTGTTCTTGGGATGCAGGCATGGACTTTGCAAAAGGCCTATCTTTGGCCTTTGTAAGCTATATGCTTGCTTGTTTTTTTCAGGGTTGCATGTAATCTTATGTGGAATATTCTTGTATTCGTGTTGTGTTCTGAAAATTATAAAAAATGAAGGGTGACATTGAGGATTTTTTCACTGAGTCACTGGAATGTAGCCATGCTAGCCACAATTACACATAACCAGGCCTGCCCTGCAGTTTCATGAGACGCAGACTCAGACCTCCTCTGCCATTTCCACACACTGTAGATTAAAAGCAAGAACTACATATCAATACTCACTGGGCCTTCCTGCAGTTCCTGACTACTCGTACCAGTCTTTGGCGATCTGCTGCAGATGTTTTGTACATCTTCAGGTCAAATTCATCCAGGACCTCCCCCGTCAGTAACACATAGACCAGGGTTGAGCATTGGTCTGGCTCAAGCTGTTTGTCCCAAAGTGTTCCTGATCTCAGGGCGGTCTTGATTTCCTCCACTACAGTTGTCATTTAGTTCATTCAGGGAGTGAAACAGAATATATGAGAGACTATTATGTGAAAAATAAGAATAGAAATATTGCCAATGATAAATGAATGTAAGGAATAACCAATAAGCTCACACACAGAACATTAGCTTCACACATCTGTCACAGTGTATAACTCTCCTGTCACACTGTTTCACCCATCCCTCACACCCTGATTCCCTCTCTCCCACAGAGGGGTGCAGTCAGTTCACACTAAACCTTACCTTCACCATAATTCTCTCCGCATCAGTAGGCTCATAAGGCTGTCACATTAACTGTCCAGCCCTTCCTGTTATCTCTCAGCCCTTCCTGTTGCGTGCCCAACCCTTCCTGTTGTCTGCCCAGTTCTTCCTGTTGCATGCCCAACCCTTCCTGTTGCATGCCCAACCCTTCCTGTTGCATGCCCAACCCTTCCTGTTGCATGCCCAACCCTTCCTGTTGCCTGCCCAGTCCTTCCTTTTGCCTTCCCAGCCCTTCCTGTTGCCTTCCCAGCCCTTCCTGTTGCGTGCCCAGCCCTTCCTGTTGCCTGCCCAGCCCTTCCTTTTGCCTTCCCAGTCCTTCCTGTTGCCTGCCCAGTCCTTCCTTTTGCCTTCCCAGCCCTTCCTGTTGCCTGCCCAGCCATTCCTGTTGCCTGCCCAGCCCTCCCTGTTGCCTGCCCAGCCCTCCCTGTTGCCTGCCCAGCCCTTCCTGTTGCCTGCCCAGTCCTTCCTTTTGCCTTCCCAGCCCTTCCTGTTGCCTGCCCAGCCCTTCCTGTTGCCTGCCCAGCCCTCCCTGTTGCCTGCCCAGCCCTTCCTGTTGCCTGCCCAGCCCTCCCTGTTGCCTGCCCAGCCTTTCCTGTTGCCTGCCCATGCCTACCTCTTCTGCTCTGCTGCTTTGGCCGTCCCCCAGGTTTTCCACCCTGCCTTATCCCTCTCTTTCTCGACAGTCCCTCACCAGGTCATCTTTGGCCTCCCTCTCCCCCTTCTCCCCTCAGGCATCTGCCCCAGTGCTGTCACACACACCCTCTCACCCCCTCTCCTTAATGTGTGTCCCAGCTCCACCTCCTACACCCAACCTCACAGCTAAAATCACTGATCTCTTCTCTTTCACTGACTCATTTGTTTTACTGCCATCTGATCCTCAGTGTCTGTATCAGGAACTGGTATTGAAAAGCATTCAGCTTTCTTTCCTCATCCTCAGTGATCCTCCTCATCTAACATCCATACAGTGGACCAGATGCACTCGTGTCTTCAATAGGTGTACCTTGTTTCTTCTCCCACGTCCTCTGTCTGCCTATAACTTCCTTAGTCTCTTTCTTAGTCTCTTATATCTTGCCCCATGTGCTTTTTGCAGCCTGTACTAACAACACCCCTCACTCTCTACTGTGGCTCCTAAATAAACAAACTTTTCACTATCTTTCACATGCTCCAAACTAAAAATATACACAACATCTCAATGTACTTGTACAATGTAATGTGCTAAAATATTAGCACTTTTTAATTAAAAGTTTAAAAAACACAAAAACAGTGGGTCCATTACCACTGTAAGGTGCTCCATTCTGCCATTTGTGAGATTGAGGTGTGTTTAATTGATTGTGATTATGATTGGTAAATGCTATGTAAATAAGTTACCTCGATCTCTGTGTAGTTTTTTGGAGTGAAAGATTGAAAGAACGCATCCAACAAGAGCTACAGCAGCAGCCAAAGGAAGAAACACGGCTAAAGACGCCTTCCAGCGAGGAACAGGGAACATCTCAGCTGAAACACACAGGGTATAAATATAAGTAAGTTATGAGCGGAGATGTATTTATAGTCTGTAAACACGCCGTAAGTGATTATTTCATGTTGTTGGTAAAATGTTTGTTCTAATTGTTATTAATTATGGAGCTGATGGTACAGCATGCTTCTCACCTGTGATGTTAAACGCTGTGTCCTTCTCCAGTTTGCGCTGCTGCAGCTGAACCCTACAGGCGACTGTTTTGGTGTCTCTGTCCTGAATAAAGACCTGTCGTCTCACAGTGTAGAGATCCTCACTGTCTTTGTGTGTCTCTGTAGCTGCAGCAGGGAGACTGTGTCCCTCACTGTCCAACCAAAGCAGGTCAGGCTGAATATCCCAGCCTTTAGATTCACACAGCAGGCTGACCCACCCTGCTCTTTGTGGCACCTCCATAGAGATCACTGGCTCAGTTCCTGCAGGAGCACAAACTCAGACGTTACATCATTATAATTTCCTGCCACTTGCTATCCTTTAGCCACCTTTGTGTTCATGGTTTCACTCATCTGTTTCAGTGACATTCAGTGGTTTGTTGTTTGAGAGGTATTTGGGAATATTTGTTTTGGGAGAAAGAGTACTGACCTTTAATTTGCACTTGAAAAGAAGCACCATCATATGAGAGCTCAGACTCAATGTAACACTGATATTTTCCCTCATCAGAGGCTCGTACTCCTGTCAGTCTGAGTGAAGCGTCTCCTGTTACCAGCCCCTCTGGGGACAGTGCTGTCCTTCCTCTGTAAGATGGGATCTGATTCTCATTTCTAATCTGTCTCTCCTGGTAATTATGCACCACTGAGCCTGTAGAGTGAACTCTGGACCACTCCACATGCATGTCCTCAGCACTGATGCTGGGTTTGAGGTAACAGGGTAGAACAATGTCTTCACCAGCTACAGCAACAATGGGTTCAGAGGGAACAAGAACCTCAAAACTCTCTGTAGACAAACACAGAAAGACAGACACTAGTCAGAGCAACAACAGAAGATGGAATACTAACACAGACTGAGGCTATAGCTGGAATGAAACATAAAGCAGAATTCTCTAAAAACGATCCTGATACATTATAGGCTATATCACACATGCGCACGGATATACCAGTACTGCAGTCAGTGATAGTTCAGGTGTGTTCACTGTCTGTACTGCAGTCAGTGATAGTGCAGGTGTGTTCACTGTCAGTACTGCAGTCAGTGATCGTGCAGGTGTGTTCACTGTCAGTACTGCAGTCAGTGATAATGCAGGTGTGTTCACTGTCAGTGCTGCAGTCAGTGATAGTGCAGGTGTGTTCACTGTCAGTACTGCAGTCAGTGATAGTGCAGGTGTGTTCACTGTCAGTACTGCAGTCAGTGATAGTGCAGGTGTGTTTGCTGTCCAAACTGCAGTTGTGGCATATCCACTTATAATCCTTGAATACTGTTATTAAATGGTATGTTGTAATACAATCAGGTGACAGTGAGAAACCAGAGGACCCCGCAATTGGCTCACACTTATTATATTATGTATTCTGTCAGAATAACCCCCGCCCCCTTTTCTAAAATATGACACCCCTGGGGGTCTGTCTGTATTTCTTGGGGGTAGCACAGTCAGTAATAGTACAGGTGAAGACGTACCTGCTCTGGAGATCTGATGGAGGAGCAGGAGAATCAAACACAAACTCTCTGACATGCTGCCCTTCATCTCTGAAAGAGACAAATACATGTTAAAGTGTAGACACCTCCTATAAGTAAATGTCTGTTGAGATAAATGTTTCCTCCTCTACCACCTCATTTCCTCCCTTCCTTTAATATTCCAGCACTGGAGGGACAGAGGAGACAAGATGTAGTTAAGGAAACAAGGATACTTTTTTAGTTTTGGGATGCACCCAGAATGTAACATTTAAATGTGTCTCCCTTCCTGAGATTGTGTCACATGGTCACATGATTTCTGCCAGGGGCGTTGTTAGAATTGAGGAACTACTGGGGCACAGGCCACCAGTGCTCACATCCTAACACATGCAATTTATGACAAATGGCAAAAAACGAGTTATTTTTCACGAACATTTTCTGGGACACAACAAATAATTACTGGGGCACATGCCCCGATAAATAGGGCCTGGCGACGCCCCGAATTTCTGCACTGAGTGACGTTGTTCAACTTCCAACCATTGCTAAGAACGGACCTCAGAATAACCTTATATAGCTAAAAATAGCTGTCCAATGTGTCAAAGATGTATTAAATATTTCAAAAGACTGAAAACCACCAGGATTAATATGTATAAAGATCATATTGTAACTCTGTGGAGAGAAAATGTATCTATCACCAGCCTAGTATAAAAAATGACTTACCAAACCTTCAACTTGGGACTTAAAGGCTGGGTAGGCTGCACAGTACTGTAAGTCTTCCGTTTGGTGACCTGTGGCATCTCCAAAAGACTGGGGGAAGTAGTTGTGCCTCTGGCTTATAGAGAAGGGGAGGCAGCCACAGCTCTGTTTAGTACATGGGACTGAAATGAGTTACCTCAGAATGTAACCTCCCATGCAAAAGGATACTGCATTGGAGTGATCCAGTTAGCTCACAAAACAATCGCTGTGTTCATCATTTTTGTTCCTACAGTGTAGACCATGGAGGAGAGAGAAGGAATAGACCAGGGGCCTCATTAATAAAACTTTGCGTACTTTCGTGCCTAAATAGTTACGTACGGCAAAACCTACGAGTTTGCGTACGCAAAAAAAATCCTGATTTATAAAACTTGCGTACGCAACACATACGCATGTCTCTGTTATAAATCACAACTAATCCTACAATTGTGTGTGCGTGAACGCGCGCCACAACCACACCCTGAAACGCCCACATTTAAACATATATGGTGCTCCGGAAGTCGAACTCAATTAAGTAAGATCTATAAATAATGTGTAGAACAGAGCAATACATTTTAAATGCAATAATGACAAGGAACAGGGGAAACAAAGAAACTGCTAAAGAAGCTGCGAGATCGAAGCTTTCGTGTCCTAAACAGAGATTATAAAAACATAATTTCAGGTGGCCATAAATACAAAAACACCTGGCATGGCAGGAGGTTACCGCGGCTGTCAGTTGCTCAGGTATAGAAAGCCACACGCAGATCAAAAAAAATAAAAGATGGTCCGACATCAAGCTTGAGGCAAACAGGCTTCTACTTGCCCAAATTCAAGTGTATGGGCAATGGGCGGCGGTATGGAGGGTGCCACCACTGAGCCCTGTCAATGAGTGGCTGGCTGCGATTATCGGAGTTGATTTCCAACTTTACTTTTCCATCAGGGTGAACGAATCATGAAATGACCCTGGCCATCGTGCAACCACATAATGTCGGTGTCATTTGTGCATCGCAAATTACTCGCATGTTTACTGAATGGAAATTCTTATG
This sequence comes from Albula glossodonta, assembly GCA_019788955.1. Classification (NCBI taxonomy): domain Eukaryota; kingdom Metazoa; phylum Chordata; class Actinopteri; order Albuliformes; family Albulidae; genus Albula; species Albula glossodonta. The sequence goes on from JAFBMS010000608.1 coordinate 42,477, forward strand.
ATTTACTTACACCTATTCATCCACTGACTGCACCCTTATTGCAATGTGGGAACAGTCGATTGCACCGGTGACAGGGAAAACTGGTCATCGCTGCAAATTGCTTTTTGATGTTTCCTCTGTGTAGTGGAACTTGATATACATCGAACTCAGGGACCATATATGGTATGACATGGACTGAATGAGGACTGGGATATATCCGACCGGTCCACTATTACCCGCTGGACACTTCCCGTGGCCAAGAACCCCAGAGCTGACAGGATTTTCAGATGGGCAGGTACTGAATGGCTGCTCCAGCACCGGCCCCAGTTCAGCACAGAGTTCCAAGAGTACAGTCATGTTAAGCGAAATCGACTCATGAGCCAGTCATCATCGTGGGCAAAAAAAAGTCGGAACAGTCCCTGAAAACACGTTCCGTCGCACCATTCAATTTACAATATCCTCATTGCCAAGGCAGCCATGGTCATGCTGTCTTGCTATCCTCACACGCTTTAAGACTATTAATGTGAACAAAATACATTGACTAATAATGCACTGATTGCTCATATCTGTTAATCTGTTAATTTATCATTTATGGTCAAAACAACATTGGTTACGAATAATAATGTGATCCTAATTAATCATCAGGTAAAAGGAAACTATAGTACAAATATCTAATCATATTTAGAGCAAATATGAGCCCTGAATGTGCGTACGACTGGGTCAAACGTATCGTACCGGTACGCACATTCTCACGTCAAGTAGAAGTTTTATAAATCCCAAATTGTGCGTGAAAATCGGCGTACGCATCTTTTGGAGCTTTTTTTTGTGCGTACGCATGGTTTATAAATGAGGCCCCAGGACCCAGGAAATGTGAGTCTGTCAGCTCTGAACACTCACTCCTTCCATTCCTTTCCTATCTCTCTTTCATAATCTCTTTCTGCTCTTCTTTTTCAATCCCTTTCTCCCTCTCTGTAATTGACACATTTCCACATCTGTCCTGATGTCCTTGCATAATAACTATGCTGTGTGTTTGTGTGTATGAGTGTAGACTGACACACAATCATAAACAAAAAATAATGTGGCCAAAGGGACATGTTAATCCAAGGTGTATCCACTAATTAGCATCACAGGTGTCTACAATCTTGTAATCAGTCAGAGGGCCTATACACAGGGCTACAGGTAGTCATTGTGCTGTTTGGTGACATGGTGTGTACCACACTCAACATGGACCAGAGAAAGCAAAGGAAAAAGTTGTCTCAGGAGATTAGAAAGAAAATTATAGACAAGCATGTTAAAGGTAAAGGCTATAAGACCATCTCCAAGCAGCTTGATGTTCCTGTGACTACAGTTGCACATATTATTCAGAAATTTAAGATCCATGGGACTGTAGCCAACCTCCCTGGACGTGGCCGCACGAGGAAAATTGATGACAAATCAAGGAGACGGATAATACGAATGGTAACAAAAGAGCCCAGAAAAACTTCTTAAGAGATTTAAGGTGAACTTCAAGCTCAAGGAACATCAGTGTCAGATCGCACCATCTGTCGCTGTTTGAGCCAAAGTGGACTTAATGGGAGACGACCAAGGAGGACACCATTGTTGAAAACAAATCATAAAAAAGCCAGACTGGAATTTGCCAAACTAAATGTTGACAAGCCACAAAGCTTCTGGGAGAACGTCCTATGGACAGATGAGACAAAAATGGAACTTTTTGCCAAGGCACATCAGCTCTATGTTCACAGACGGAAAAAATGAAGCATATCAAGAAAAGAACACTGTCCCTACTGTGAAACATGGAGGAGGCTCTGTTATGTTCTGGGGCTGCTTTGCTGCATCTGGCACAGGGTGTCTTGAATCTGTGCAGGGTACAATGAAATCTCAAGACTATCAAGGGATTCTAGAGAGAAACGTGCTGGCCAGTGTCAGAAAGCTTGGTCTCAGCCACAGGTCAAGGGTCTTGCAACAGGACAATGACCCAGAACACACAGCTAAAAACACCAAAGAATGGCTAAGAGGAAAACATTGGACTATTCTAAAGTGGCCTTCTATGAGCCCTGACCTAAATCCTATTGAGCATCTTTGGAAGGAGCTGAAACATGCCGTCTGGAAAAGGCACCCTTCAAACCTGAGACAACTGGAGCAGTTTGCTCATGAGGAGTGGGCCAAAATACCTGCTGAGAGGTGCAGAAGTCTTATTGACAGTTACAGGAATTGTTTGATTGCAGTGATTGCCTCAAAAGGTTGTGCAACAAAATATTAAGTTAAGGGTACCATCATTTTTGTCCAGGCCTGTTTCATGAGTTTTTTTTTTTTAAATAATTCTGTTGAAGCATGGTTGAAAAGCAATGTCTACCTTTCATTGGTTAAATTTCATAGAATTTTTATTTATTATTACTTTTGTCAGATTCAAGTTATTTCTGTGACCATTGTGAGTTTTTCTTTCATTAACCGAAGGGTACCAACAATTTTGTCCACGTGTGTATATACAGTTCCCAAAACACATCAGAATTCATACCTAACCTGTGCACAAACTAATTAAATAAAAAAACCCAAAAAGAGCACCACTGCCCATATTCACAGTCTACACACATACTGTACATACACAAGAGATCACTATATACAAGGGCTGCCTATTGTCACCAAGAATACAGTTCAAAGCTCATTTAAAGCAATTATCAAAATTCTAATTGTATTCAAACATGACATATTAACATGTTAAAGCAGCATGTGAGTGTTAAAAATGACAGACTTTTATAAGTTACATGGAAATTCATTTACATGAGACAGCTTTTTTTATCTTTCGTTATAGTCTAGTGTCTTAGTGGACACTAAGTTTGTGTCTTAAGTCAGTTAACTAACAAGTAGTTTTGGTTTATTGTTGCGTATTTGAAACAGTAGCAGTGGATGTTCATTTGTTCTCGTTGTGGAATTAGCATGAAGCCTAAGCCAGAGGCTGCCGGTACGTCACACTCATCGTCAGATCACCTCCTTGTATCAATTTGTGTGTGCCTTTTCTGACATGTACATACACTTTCTTTATTCTTTCTTTCCAGGCAACTGTCAGCCCGCCATGTTTGTTTCCTTTCCCTACACCTGTGAGCTCTTCTACTCGTTTCAGGAGACCCAACCACTGCGGACGCAACCTGGCTAACCTAGGGCTATGGAATTGCCAGTCAGCAGCCCAGAAAACCGACCATCACAGCTTATGCTTAGATACAGTCATTTCAGTTCCTGGCTCTAACAGATCACCGCTTGGATGTTGTATTATATTTATTACTTATTATAAATTGTATAATTGTATACATTATTGTTTGTAAATGTATTACTTGGCTCTGTACCATGTTTCTTGACTGTTCTAAATTTGTTACTATGACTATTACATAGACCTTATGTTTAGCTATACTTTGAACTGCTGTACCAATGTGTAAATGTTGCACTTTAAAAGACTTCTCTTGTATTTATGTTGAATGTATGCACTCCTTGCATGTCGCTTTGGATAAAAGTGTCTGCAAAATGAATACATGTAAATGTATAGCCCTGGTATACATAAAGAGGAGCACTGAACTGAACACAGACATTAGTGAAGATAAGAAGTTAACGACAAGCATCTAAACCCAATCTACCTGCTATTCCAGGCAGCGTGGCACTCTTAAACAGCTTCAGGTAAACGCATCACCTGCACACCTGATCATGACATCACCCAGTGCATGCCTGATACTCAGAACTTACATCTGTATTTGTGCAATTCTTGGAATTTGTAGTTTTTATGTTAATATTTAAACCATTTTTTTTAAATGTTGTCATGTTTAGAAATAAAAGACAGCTGCTCTCAAATTTATTTCCCAGTTTGCTGTTTTGTATAGTTGCTGTGAACACTTTGTTTAGATCAGATCAGTTTGTTGTGTTTTTGAATATTGGTAGGATGTTGCTACACTGGAATGATGTTTAAAAGTCATTGCTGAATAAAAGCATGTTTTATTTATATGTATTGTGTTCAAATTAAAGTTATTACTGGTGCAAGTATTAAGTTGTTGTAGGAGAATGTGTGTTGGGTTATTTCATTCAGCACTCCCAGCCTGGTGTAATTATTAAGTTGTTGTAGGAGAATTTGTGTTGGGTTATTTCATTCAGCAACCCCAGCCTGGTGTAAGTATTAAGTTGTTGTAGGAGAATGTGTGTTGGGTTATTTCATTCAGCACCCCCAGCCTGGTGTAAGTATTAAGTTGTTGTAGGAGAATGTGTGTTGGGTTATTTCATTCAGCACCCCCAGCCTGGTGTAAGTATTAAGTTGTTGTAGGAGAATGTGTGTTGGGTTATTTCATTCAGCACCCCCAGCCTGGTGTAAGTATTAAGTTGTTGTAGGAGAATGTGTGTTGGGTTATTTCATTCAGCTGCCCCTTCCTGCACTGAGTACCATCATAAATCAGCCATAGCTGCAGCGGCGCAGGAGAGATTTTTGAAGTGGGGGGGACCAAACTGTGAGAAAAAGGTCTCAACTTTTAAGCTTATACTAAACTATACTATACTATACCCCTGCCATCTGTGTCTCTGCATAGCTGTAACGTTTACTGACTCCCCACATTTTACACTGAGCCAGCCCTAATGGACTGTCGTGCCAGGAGATCTGATGTGCCGGAAAAAACTTCTTTGAAAACTATAAAGATGGCATGCTGTTCTACAGGTAAACATTATGCAGAGTGTAACTGTCTGATCTAAAAAATACACCTGATGAAGGCTGCCTTAGATAAAAGAAAAATGTTATTTTTTTAATTTTATCAGCCCACTTTTGGGTTGTGGACATAACTGGTCAGATGGTATTCCTTGTGCATGTTGGAGCTGAAACATTCAAACTTAAAGGAGCATTCATTCAGCTCTACATGGGGGGTGCTGTGGTAGAGAGTCGGGGTGTGGTAGAATGTGTGGGTGTAATAGAGAGTGGGTGTGTGGTCGAGTGTGGGGGTGTGGTAGAATGTGTGGGTGTAATAGAGAGTGGGTGTGTGGTCGAGTGTGGGGGTGTGGTAGAATGTGTGGGTGTAATAGAGAGTGGGTGTGTGGTCGAGTGTGGGGGTGTGGTAGAATGTGTGGGTGTAATAGAGAGTGGGTGTGTGGTAGAATGTGTGGGTGTAATAGAGAGTGGGTGTGAGGTAGAATGTGTGGGTGTAATAGAGAGTGGGTGTGTGGTCGAGTGTGGGGGTGTGGTAGAATGTGTGGGTGTAATAGAGAGTGGGTGTGTGGTCGAGTGTGGGGGTGAGGTAGAATGTGTGGGTGTAATCGAGTGTGGGGGTGTGGTAGGATGTGTGGGTGTAATCGAGTGTGGGTGTGTGGTAGGATGTGTGGGTGTAATAGAGAGTGGGTGTGTGGTCGAGTGTGGGGGTGAGGTAGAATGTGTGGGTGTAATAGAGAGTCGGGGTGTGGTAGAATGTGTGGGTGTAATAGAGAGTGGGGGGGTGGTCGAGTGGGGGTGAGGTAGAATGTGTGGGTGTGATAGAGAGTGGGGGTGTGGTAGAATGTGTGGGTGTAATAGAGAGTGGGTGTGTGGTTGAGCGTGGGGGTGTGGTACAATATGTGGGTGTAATAGAGAGTGGGTGTGTGGTCGAGTGTGGGGGTGTGGTAGAATGTGTGGGTGTAATAGAGAGTGGAGGGTAATAGAGAGTGGGTGTGTAATAGAGTGTGGGGGTGTGGTAGAATGTGTGGGTGTAATAGAGAGTGGGTGTGTGGTCGAGTGTGGGGGTGAGGTAGAATGTGTGGGTATAATAGAGAGTGGGTGTGTGGTCGAGTGTGGGGGTGTGGTAGAATGTGTGGGTGTAATAGAGAGTGGGGGTGTGGTAGAATGTGTGGGTGTAATAGAGAGTGGGGGTGTGGTAGAATGTGTGGGTGTAATAGAGAGTGGGTGTGTGGTCGAGTGTGGGGGTGTGGTAGAATGTGTGGGTGTAATAGAGAGTGAGTGTGTGCTGGTCAGTTTAATTGGCTATGGGGGCTGTAACGTCTCTATTGGGAAGGTGCCTGTATGTGGAGATGGAGGTAATAGGAGGGTGTTAGGGGCGTTGATGTTAGGGTGCCATGTTTGGGTGGAGGTGGAGATTGGGAGTATTGGTATTTCGGTGTCATGTTTGGGTGGAGGTGGAGGTTGGGTGTGTTGGTGTTAAAGTGCCATGTTTAGGTGGAGTTGGAAGGAGGAGGTGTTGGTGTTAAGGTGGTGCCATGTTTGGGTGGAGATTGGGGGAGTTAGTGTTAAGGTGCCATGTTTGGGTGGAGGTGGGGGTGTTGGTTTTAAGGTGCCATGTTTAGGTGGAGGTGGAGGTAGGAGTTGTTGGTGTTAAGGTGGTGCCACGTTTGGGTGGAGATTGGGGGTGTAAGTGTTAAGGTGCCATGTTTGGGTGGAGGTTTGGGGTTGGGGGTGTTAAGGTGCCATGTTTGGGTGGAGGTGGTGGTTGGGTGTCGGTGTTAAGGTGTCATGTTTGGGTGGAGGTGGAGGTGGGAACAAAATAGGGTGCATTGGACAGTGTATTTATTTACCTTTAGTGAGAATTAATCTCTCAAGTTCCTTCTTGCATTAATATCATCTAATATGATACGATTTTGTTCCTGGAATGTAAGGGGTTTGCGTGGGAAATTCAAGCAGAGAAAAGTTTATGTGTTATTGAAGAGGAAGAGAGTGGATGTGGCCCTACTACAGGAGTCACATTTAGATGACAGTGAGCACCTTAAACTGTCACACAGCTGGGTTGGCCAAGTTTATTTTTCCTCTTTCACTACCAGCAGCAGAGGAGTAGTCATACTTATAAATAGGAATTTACCATTTCAATTGAAGATGTGTGGTTATTAAGGGTATCTTACAGGGTGAAGTAATTACAATTATGAATCTATATTGTCTACCAAATTACTCCCCAGATTTTTTAACAAAAGCATTCTCAGAATTCACAGAATTATCTTCAGCTGTGGCTTTAATAGGAGGGGATATCAATTGTTTACTCAGCCCTTTAATTGATAGATATCCGCCTTGAAGTTCACCTTTGACAAACCAGGCAAATGCACTCTCATCCATTTGTTATGAGATGAACTTAGTTGATGAGTGGCAAACTCTCCACTCCTCTGATAAAGAGTTCACTTTCTATTCTCCCCCTCACAAGTGCCACACTCGCATTCACTATTTTTTCATAAATCAAAAATCATTGATGCAGCATATTTTGTCCTGTGAAATTGGCAATATTGTTGTTAGCGATCATGCAATATTACTCTTGGACCAAGCTGTTACAGGGGACTGTGTGAAAAGCAGATGCTGGAGATTTGATACATACCTTCTGAAGGATGAGAAATTTACATCTTATTTAATGAGTGAAGTTAAGATATTTCTCGCTATTAACTCTCAATCTAATGATAACCCCTCCTTATTGTGGGAAACATCCAAAGCCTATATTAGGGGTTTCATTATTGGCTACTCAGCTTCCAAAAAACAAAAGCAATCAGAACAACAAAACAAACTTGAAAAAGAATTAATGGACATTAAGAAAACACTCAGCTCATCATTTGATCCCTCATTAATACAAAGTAAGTGAGCCGTGCAGGCTGCTTTAGACGCTCTGCTAACTGAGCAGGCTAAGAGTGCTATTCTTTTTTCAAAACAAAGGCTATATGAATATGGTGATAAGCCTAGTAAATATTTATCTCACCTAACTAAAGCTAAGACAAACCCCCAAGTTATACTCTCAATTTCAGATGCAAATGGTATCTGTCATTTTGATAATAAAAACATTAATAATACTTTCAAACAGTTTTATACTCGGCTATATGAGGCAGATCAGCCGCTGGGGGCCTCTGAAAAGATGGAATCCTTTTTGGCAAGTGTAGCCCTCCCTACAATCTCTGGTGTTCAAAAATGCGAGTTAAATGCTCCCATCTCCAGGGAAGAAGCCCTTTCGGCGCTTAAAAGCCTACAATTGGGTACGGTACCTGGGCCTGATGGCCTGAGTTCTGAGATTTATAAAGAGTTCCATCAACTTCTGATGGACCCTTTTCTGGAAATGTTGGAGCACTCTTTTGTGTCTGGTAGTTTTCCTCATTCATTGAGAGAGGCTGATATCACACTAATTCTTAAAGGCAAAAACCCAGAAGATTGTTCAGGATATCGGCCTATTGCCCTTCTAAACCAAGATCTTAAACTGTTGTAAAAAATATAAGATATGCGATTGGAGAAGGTTTTGCCTTTCATTATCAAGGAAGACCAGCCCGGCTTTATTACAGGCAGGAATTCTAGTCACAATGTCAGAAGGCTCTTGAATATAATTCACATCTGCCAAACACAGGAAATTGATAGCATGGTCATTTCATTAGATGCAGATAAGGCCTACCGTGTAGAATGATCTTATCTGCTCTGTGTTTTACACAAATTTGATTTGGGTGAAAATTTTATAAAATGGACCAAATTATTATATAATATACCCTTAGCTTCAGTCATTACAAATGGTTACAGATCAGATAGCTTCCATCGTTCAACACGTCAAGGCTGCCTTCTTAGCCCCGCCCTTTTTGCCGTTGCAGTGGAACCCTTAGCTGAGGCCATCAGGCAGGATTCAATTATCAGAGGTGTTAGTGTTGGTGGTACCCAACACAAAATCTCACTCTACACAGATGATGTTTTATTATTCATAACAGAACCTGCGACTTCTGTTCCATGTCTTATTGAAACAATTTGTCTGTTTGGTGCCTTTTCTGGTTACAAAATCAATTTCTCAAAATCTCTCGCTATGCCAATGGGAAGCCTCAGAGAGGAACTAATTCCTTAACCTCATTTCCATTCCAGTGGTCTATGTCAGGATTTGTGTACCTGGGTATTCAGATTACTCCAATATTTCATCAAATGTTTAAGGCCGATTTTACCCCCCTTCTAGACACTATAAAAAAGACCTAAAAAGATGGAGTCCACTTCCTCTATCATTGCTAGGCAGAGTATCTCTCAACAAAATGAATGTGTTGCCAAGGTTACAGACGATTCCTTTGCTATTATCAGACAAAGTATTGAAGCTACTTTATGGTTGGCTGAGCGACTTTATCTGGAACAAAAGAAGGCCTCGGCTGAAAGTGTCGAAGTTGCAGCTTCCCAGTTCAAAAGGAGGCATAGATTTTCCAAACATCAGATGGTATCAGCTGGCATCTCAATTGAGATTTGAAGCAGAATGGGTCAAGGAGGACCCCGCTTCTGTTTGGTTGAGTCTTGAGTCTTCACAGATCCATTACTCTTTGTTGGGCCTTTTGTCATGCAAGAATTTGAAGTCAGCTAGGAATCTTTGTAACAACAACCCCATAATTTTTAACCCCCAACACCTTAAAGGCTTGGTGTCTGACATGAAAGCTTGTGGGGGGGCAATTTAACATCCCTATTGATTCCAATTCAAGGTAACCCAGACTTTAAGCCAGGCATGACTGACATTGGGTACAATGTATGGGCATCCCAGGGGATTAAGAAAATGTGAGATCTATTTGAGGATGAATCCTTGTTATCATTTGAACAAACTCAAAAAAATATATAATCTCTCCAGATGTCATTTCTTTCGATACCTTCAAATTAGAGATTTCATAATAAAAAAAAACACTTTTCATATAAATGCCACAATTTCACCAATAGAGCAGCTGCTGCTTCAGTGTCCAATTAAAGGGTCCATTACTAGTTTTTATAGTGTCTTTAGTCAGACTGAGGGGTTGAGCGCTCCAGCTACTGCAAAAACATGGCAAAATGAGCTTGGTGTAAATATTGATGATGAAAAATGGGATGTGATATGGAACCATACAAGGAAGATATCAGTGTGTAATCATGCCTGACTGTTACAATATGAAATACTGCACCGCCTGCAGTTTTCTCCCAGCAAAAGACACAAAATGAACTACCAATTTTCACCGACGTTTTTAAAATGTCAAATTTCAGTAGGGACTCATACACATTGTGTCTGGTTCTGTCCTAGAATTCAAACATACTGGATGGACATTCTACAAGATATGGAAAAAAATTTTGGTGTGAATCTGTGCATGAATCATCTGTCACTACTTCTGGGTCACCCATGTCAAGATGCTATTACCGGAACTTTCTAGCAGACTGTATGATATCCGTGCATATGCTGCGAGGAAGAATATCTTTTTGTCATGGATAAGTGATAAAACCACCTTCCAGGGCAAACTGGCATAAGATAATTACGGAATGCTTTCCTCTCGAATATCTGACCTGTTTGCTTCACTCCACAAAGGGACAATTCATGAAAATATGGACTCCATATCTCAGTTGTACAATATCTCAAACTCTACTGTGGCTTCAACACTTGCAAGTATTTTCCTTGACTAACTATGGACGCTGACCTCTTTGGGGGTAGGGAAAAAGAAAAAAAAAATTGCATCTTAATATTGTACCGTTATGCTGTTTGTTTTTTTTCTGAGCTGTTTGTTTTTGTTGTTATTGTTTTTGTTTGTGTAAAAGAAAAAATAATAAATATACTTGAAAAAAAAAACTCTCACTCCAATGCTAACTTTTACTCCAATCACAGTGCAGGTGAGGAACACGCAACATGAACACACTGTTACTCATTTATAATGACCAGCACATATACAAAACCATTCAACATGGCTATGCATATGTAAATCAGCTATATGCACAAATCCAATCTGTCGTCTTAAATAAAACAACATTAAAACATGCTTTAAAAATACAAATTTCCCCTCTTTAGCTCCACTCCAATCCCCATCACTCTCCACAGTACTTACTCTGATATTTTATTCAAATTTCTTCCTTGCCGTTATCCTCCATTCCCCTTTCTCTTCAATCTGTGAAAGAGTGTTTGAGTGCAATGGTCACTTTTATCCCACTTTGGACTGATACAATCAATTTATTACTGTTATAAATGTATGAATGGTCCTTAGGTTGTGTATAATTCCAATATTAATTCAGTACATTTTTCATGGTGCTTGAGTGCAAAGATTACTTTTAATTTTACGATCTGATCTGGCACCATCAATTTATTGCTTTGGTGACTTTGTGAGCAGTCCTTCGGTAAAGATTGTAGCGGAAATTTTGAATGTGCTGTTGTTGAATAGACGTTAAAAGTATGATTAACCCAGTATTTGTCTAACTAACCCCAACTCTCACTCTAACACCCTAAATATCACTCTTATTCTAACCCATACTCTCAATCTAACACTCTATATCTCAAGCTTACGTTAACCCAACTCTTTCTCTAACACCCTAAATATCACTCTTACTCGAACCCCAACTCTCAATCTAACACTCTATTATCTCACTCTTACACTAACCCCAACACTCAATGTAACAATCTATATCTCACTCTTACACTAACCCCAACTCTCAATCTAACACTCTATATCTCACTCTTACGCTAACCCCAACTCTCTCTCTAACACCCTAAATATTACTCTTACACTAACCCCAAGTCTCTCTCTAACACTCTATATCTCACTCTTACTCTAATCCCAACTCTCAATCTAACACTATATCTCACTCTTACACTAACCCTGACTCTCACTCGAACACCCTAAATATCACTCTTACACTAACCCCAATTTTCACTCTAACACTCTATATCTCACTCTTACTCTAACCCCAACTCTCAATCCAACACCCTAAATATCACTCTTACACTAACCCCAACTCTCACTCTAACACCCTAATTCTCACTCTAACACTGACAATGACAATGCTGAGGTTCTGTATGACACACCATTTTGGGATGATGGGGAAATTCACAGATCATCCTCTGACACTGGCTTCTATTGATCATCACATCTATCTCCTAAAATGTCACAAAGCATATAAAATGGCCATTTACAAACACACCAGTGGTGGACAAAGTACACAACTTCTGCTTTTTATTGAACCTAGAGATACCCTTGGTGAAACATGACTTGAATAAAACTAGAAATACTCAGTTGAAGTTTATACTTCAGTTAGTACAGCAGTATTTGCTTTCAAGTGTACCCTAATCCAACCCAAACTCTCAAGCTTACACTAACCCTAAATCTCACTGTTACACTAACCCTAAGTCCAACCCAAACTCTCAAGCTTACACTAACCGTAAATCTTACTGTTACACTAAACCAACCCAAACTCTCAAGCTTACACTAACCCTAAATCTCACTGTTACACTAACCCTAACTCCAACCCAAACTCTCACTGTAACCCTAAATCTCACTGTTACACTAACCCTAACCCTAACTCCAACCCAAGCTCTCACTCTAACCCTAAATCTCACTGTTACACTAACCCTAACCCTAACTCCAACCCAAACTCTCACTCTAACCCTAAATGTCACTGTTACACTAACCTTAACTCCAACCCAAACTCTCACTCTAACCCTAAATCTCACTGTTACACTAACCCTAACTCCAACCCAAACTCTCACTCTAACCCTAAATCTCACTGTTACACTAACCCTAACTCCAACCCAAACTCTCACTCTAACCCTAAATCTCACTGTTACACTAACCATAACTCCAACCCAAACTCTCACTCTAACCCTAAATCTCACTGTTACACTAACCATAACTCCATCCCAAACTCTCACTCTAACCCTAACCCAGGCGGCTATGTAGCTTTTAGCCAAAACTCTGTTGCACATCTGTTCAACATCAACCAGGGAAACTAACATTATGACTAAGGATTTTTAAATATTGCACTGGATGAAGGAGAAAATCCATCATTTTATCACAAACACGCTGACTAATGGGCTTTTCTAAATACTAAACAATAATGAGACATAGAAAAAGGTTTAACTACATGACCAAACAGAGTAAAACAAAAAATAAAAAAATGTCAAACAACTTTAAGGAAAACACGTTTCAAAATGAACCTTTCAATCAGATTTCAATCAGATTTGTGTACAGAACATGGGCTGTTATTCTACCTGAATGGCCATTTTACATCAGAACATACAATAACTATAACACTCCATTCAGCCCTATTGGGCTCACCATGTTATAGCCGATGTTCCACCTGTTTATGATTTAGGCATCTCACTGTGGTTATATCTCTATTCCCTCTATCCTTCTATATTCCCATTCTTCCTCAGAGGGCTGTTTACCTTCTCTCAAATCCCCATCACACTCCGCACTACTTACTGTGATATTCTATTCCAGCTTGGTCCTTCTTTTACTCCCTTCTTTGCACTCCTCCATCTATGAATTGTTGTCAGAATGCAAGGGTTACTTTCAGTTTTGGTGTCTGTTCTGACTTTGTACCTTAACCTGTGCTTGGGAGACTTGTGTGTTTGGGGTGGAGACTCATATAAATCAGGGTGTTTCTCATGAAAAGACCCTCTGTGCAGATTCAGACTTTGACTTAAAGGGATTTTCAGGGCGTCAGACTTTGATATTACTTTTTTTTTTTTCAAATTTTACCATATTGCAACTAGGACAACTTTTGAAATCATTTAAATTATTTCTGGATAACAGGCACAATGTAAAAGTTTTGCCCCTTACCATTGCTAGCAGTTGCATTGTCTGTTCACCAATGTCATTACCTTTATCAAAAACAGAAAATTCACTGGTAAGGATGCTGAATCTCAGCTCATAGCAGACATGAAAAATACACTCCAAAATAATGAAGGCTTACATTAATCGAAATGTATGGATGTGTTTCAGTCGCCACATCTCAAATAACGATAACAATAGAATCATCAAAGCGTTTGGAGTGCTGTCCATCTTTTCATTAACTCTGGTGAGCCCAAGAATAATAAATCACAGACGTCAAGACACCGGCCTACGCTTTGCCAATTTAGATTTAATCATCAGGCCAAGTAAATGAACTGCAGAGCAAATCAATTATTGATCTCAGATGCAGAATAAATGACAAAATATATCAAGCAATGTTAATTTTTCAACAATGAGGCATGCAGTAAAACATGTATGTAAGTAACTTTATGTAACTTTCATATTGATGAAAACTGAGAAGCAGGTGGATAGGCGCACCAAAGTTACTGCCACCCAGGGGCACCAGGGAGTCTTAATCTGGCCATTCTCCCCATAGCACTATTTAGCTTCTCTCCAAGCCCCATCACACTCCACAGTACTGTGATATTCTATTCTATTCTGGTCCTTCATTTACTTCCTTGCAAAGATGACTCTCAATTGTAAAATTTGATCTGGCAGAGTAAGTTTGTTACTTTGTTGACTTCCTGAGTGGTCCTTTGATAGAGTTTGTAGTTTACATATTGAAGTGTATTCAATTTTGAATGTGCTGTTGTTGAACAGACATTAAAAATATGATTAACCAAGCATTTGTCAAATATTAGATGTCAGCAGATAACATTTATATAAATTATAAATTACACGGACAGTACTGTGGCTCTGTAATGAAGATAATTTTGGGACAATGTTGGGATGAAACTCTAAGACAAACTTGCATTGAACATCATTCATGTTTGCTCTCAACTTTTTAAAAATAATTTAAGCAGCATATTTATGGTCTGATATTTTGAAATGATGATAATATTTTGCACATATAACATCTTTTTAATATTTAAAGCAAAACCACAAAACTAGGGTACTGGCTCAAAAGACCTTTTTTCCAATAAAATGTTTTGTTTTGGAAAAACATTTTGCATGGACATAAACTTATATTATTGTAAGAAAAAAAAATTGTTATTTTAACCCTTTAGCTGTAAATAGGTAGGGAGAAGAACACAGAGGAAGGTAGTTTGGGGTGGAAGGGTGATTAACACAGTTGTCTATAGAGAAAGCGTCACCTCTGCAACCGTTTTTAACTGCACTTTTTTGCCAGGTTTTCAGAAATACATCTGTTCATTAATTTTCAATACCATTCAGAAATTCAGCAATACTGTTTTGAAAGACTATCTGGTAAGTAGCAAACTACAAGGCCCAGCATTTTACAAACATATTGCTCCAGTAAAGAACAATAATACAAAAGAAACATTCCTACTTAAACAAACACAAATATAACATTAAATATATATAACATTAAAAATCACAGGGACATGGACACACTTCTAAAGGCTCGCTTTCTTTACTTGAGACACTAGAAATATCAGGCTCTCAAGTAAATGTTATCTGGACAGCAGAGGGACTTAACACTGTATTTGTGGCAGGACTAAACAAGCCCTTATAAAATCCAACACAAGAGGGACCACATTCCTGCGCGCAGAAACTCCAGAGTATGACCAAACTAAAGACCAAAAAAATACTCTGTTAAAATGCTTAGTAAAAAATGTGAACTTCAATAAATTATATATATCAATGTTTCAAACATATCTGCAGTATAATAAACAAAACATAAACAATAAAATTCATCTAGAATAAACAGAATTGCACTGAATTACTGTCACTGTCACCAGTGTTTGCCCCACTGAAGTAGGTTGCAATGGTGGTGCTTCCCGCTTGTAGCCACCACTTATGTTTGGCCGTCTTAATATGATCTTTTATGTCTGCATTTTCACCATGCGCAACCGAAAATGTACTATTGCAGTGAGTGCAGAATGCAGAATGTTCGTTACTTCACAGATAAAAGAGTAAGCCTTCTGGAGGTCTTTAGAAAAGACCGACTTTCTCTTCGGCATGACAGCTAACCGTTAGCGTACTGACAGATTCTGTCAGACAGAGCCATGCTTGTCATAGCAACATCATTGACAACGACATACTGATCAATTGACACATACAGGCAAAATAATTTTTTGTTCACACTGACTGTGGTACTCTGACTGGCGGTGCAAACTCTTCTTTCCCAAGAGACCTTCATAATGGGCAACATAAGAAAGAAAGATTTCTCCTAACTTCTCCATACCACTAAACTCTCCCCAACACTAACCCCAGTACAGGTGAGGCCCAGGCAGCATGAACACACCTTTACTCCTTTATAATGGGTGGCAGCCATTTTACATAAGAACTTACAATGACTATAACAGTCCATTCAGCCCAACATGGCATGTCATTTTAGAGTCAATGTTTCACCTGTTAGTGAATTAAGTGCCTTACTGGCTTTATGCCTCTTTATTCAGTCCTCCTCACAGCCCTCTCCAATCCCCATTACACTTCAACGTACTTACTGTAATATTTTATTCCATGCTGTTCCTTCCTTTACCCTCTCTCCTCTGTCTGCAAAATGGCGTTTGAGTACAAAGATTACTTTCAATTTCATGATCTGGTCTGGCACAATCACTTTATTGCTTCATTGATTTAGTGAGCAGTCCATGAGTGAACTTTGTAGTCGACATTATGTTGATGTAGGCATATCATTTTTCACTGATGAAATACTTTGCCAGGTTTTCAGAAATGTATCTGTTCATTAGTTTTGAATACCATTCCTAAATGCAGCAATACTGTTTTTCAATTATACATATTTGATTAAAAATCATTCCACTCTCACCACCTACAGGACTACAAAATCATCTCTGCTTACAACAGAAACAAGAACCTCAAAGACAATCACTGTGACATAAAATACGTAGGAGAGACAGGGAACACAATAAGAACTAGATTTGCAGAGCACAAATATAACGTTAAAAATCACAGGGACATGGACACCCATCTAAAGGCTCACTTCCTTTTCCATGGACATGATGCACTAGAAATGTCAGATCTTCAAGCAAATGTTATCTGGACAGCAGAGGGCTGACACACAGTCGAAAAATACAGGATTATAAAACTTGGTTCCCTGGACTGTGTTCCCAGGAGGACTAAAGACACATAAAATTCAAGAACACAAGTGGGACCAAATTCTTCTTCACTAGTGCACTTACTAGTCAATGCAAACTTGTCTTTCCTGAGGTACCCTCATAATAGGGCAACATGAGAAATAAAAATCTTTCCTAACTTCACTTTGTGAACTTTGTCAATGTTTCACCTGTTTGTGAATTTAGCGCCTTACTGGGGTTACATCTCTGTTCTCTGTATTCCTCTATGTTATTCCTCCTCACAGCCCTACAACTAAGCTATTGTAAATGATAACACTAAAATACACATATTAGTAGGTTTTGGTGTTTTGTCACTTCTGCTGTTGCTTTTATTATTTTCATTGTTCACATATTGATTCATAACCGAGTGTAACTGCCTACCACCTGCACCCACGAAGGTGCTGACTGAACTCAAACACAGAGAGTTTGTTCACATGAAAGGTGTGGAAGATGGTGGAATAGTTGCTGGCACAGGGTTTGGAGCAGGACAGTGATAAACACAGGCGATTGGGGAGAAAGTTTCACAAGGTTTAGATGTGCACAGGCATTTTTAGAGAAAGTTTTTCACAAGTGCTTTTCCATCAGTTTTATACATTACACCACTGGAAACCACAAATGTGCTCATCTTCTACAAACATGCTACTTTAATCACTTGCATATGGCTGAGCATTGTATGTTTATGCAGTGTGATGAGCATTTTTTTTACAGATGTTTCAAATGATCAGGGAGAATCAGGAAAGAAAGCTTATATATATATATATATATATATATATATACAGTCAAGCCCAAAATTATTCATACCCCAGGCAAATTTCGACTTAAAGTTACTTTTATTCAACCAGTAAGATTTTCTTGATTGGAAAGGACACAGGCTTCTCCCAGAAGATAGTAAGACGATGTAAAAGAGGCATCATTGTGGAAAAAAATATTTCTCAGCATTTATTTACATTTGAACAAAAATTGGCATGTCAAAATTTGCCAGGGGTATGAATAATTTCGGGCTTGACTGTATATATATATATATATATATATATATAGTGGCACCGGGAGAGGTGGAGGGAGGAGGAGCAAGCTCCTCAGCTCCTCCCATTGCACTGCTGTCAGTCTCCTGGTTCCCTCCCTCAGCCTGAAGAGGAACTGGAGCTGAAACAGCAGAGGCCTCACAAACAGGCAGGCTTACCTGAGAGTGATTTCTAATCAACTCAGCTGTGAGCACTTGCCTTCAATGAGGCCTTCTATTTAAGCACAGCCTAAGGGTTCTTTCTGGGTTTGGTGTTTTGTGTGTTAGATGGCTGTGGTATTTTGTGTTGAGCCCATTTGTTGTGTTTCCTTTTTCCCCCAAAAGGGGCTAATAAATGGCCTTTGGCCCTTTTTGTTGAACTTTTGGTTGTTTTTCCTTCATGTACTCACCACCCGGCACAGTGGCCACACCTGCCGCTGTGTCGCAATATATAAAATGAACTGCTGTTCTGTTAAAACCTTGATATTTTTATTAGAGTTGAATACCCATCAGAAATGTGGCAATATTACTTTTCAATAAAACAGAGGCTAATATGCTAACCCCACTAAAAAAAAAGAGTAAATGCATAAATCCAGTCTGCGGTCTGTGGTGAAAAATAATTGTGTCAAACGTCTTCAAAATCAACCTGCCTGGGATACTGAAACCTGAATCTGGTGATTAATAAATATTGCATAATATGGTGAAGAAAAACATTTTATCGCAAAAACACTGACTAAATGTTTTATTTAGCGTTGTTTTAATAAGGGGTCTGGGATTCGAAACCCAGTCTCACCATTGCCGGCTATGTCCCCTTTGGCGAGCCAACAATTGGCCCAGCCTCACCAGGGATGATAGGGGGTAAGCTGGCTAAGTTTGTTGGTCTCATCGCTATAGCGCCCACTCTGGTCATGCTGAGTGCCTGCGGTGGCACAAAATGACAGTACGCTGACTGTATCATCCTCTAACGACAAAAGCAGTGTGAAATTAGTAGTGTGGCTGCAGTGTGAAAAGAAGTGAGGGCGTCATCACGTGAATCAGAGGTGCAGTGGCCCTGAGAAGACATCTCAGTCTCAGCTCATAAGCCTTAGCTCGTCATTCATCGGTCTCAGTTGTACTTCATCTGTCTTAGCTGTACTGCGTCAGCTTTAGCTCATCATCTGTCAGTCTCAGTTGTACTTCGTCTGTCTTAGCTGTACTGCGTCAGCTTTAGCCCATCATCCGTCAGTCTCAGTTGTACTTCGTCTGTCTTAGCTGTACTGCGTCAGCTTTAGCTCATCATCTGTCAGTCTCAGTTGTACTTCGTCTGTCTTAGCTGTACTGTGTCAGCTTTAGCTCATCATGCGTCAGTCTCAGGTGTACTTTGTCAGCCTTACGGTGAAGACACACTGGCATTCATGCTAGAAAATCAAAAATGTTTGGTACATATCACTAGCTAGCTTGCACAAAATCAGTATGTACATCGCTACTGTACATAGTTTAGTTAAAAGTTGCGTACGTATGACTAGATTGAAGCTTGGAAGTATTTTCATGAGCCAATATCTATATTGATACTGTTACGGCCATAGTCGCCGCTCTGGATCCTGTGTGCACATGTAGGGTTGCCTCCTTAAGTCATGTATTGAGTGTGTTTTAAAATTTGCTATAATTAAAGAGAAATAGTTATTTAGTGGTTAGCTGCAGAATATTTTGGTGATGGTGGATTTTCCTTGGGCTTGAGATGGAGTCATGCAAAGGTGCACCTGTCCCTTTAAGTGTTTGGTTGGGTCTCATGGGAAGGGGGCGGAGTGATTGAGTGCCAGCAGGTATAAAGTTGGTGGAAAATGGTTGTCTCGAGAGAAGCAGAAGAAGAAGAAAAGAGAGAGAACAGAGAGCGCCAGTACTTGTATGCCACCACCTGAAGACCAACTGTGGAGGAAGGACTGCAGCTAACTTTTAGGAAAATCCAAAAGAAACCACAGACTGAGCTGGCCTGTCTAAGTGGAAGACTGCACGCTGGAGTTGGCCAAAGACCTGAGAGATACGTCCCGAGGGGTTTGTGGCGCCTGGACTTGGTAAGCACCTTTGACTTTGTTGGCTGCTATCTCAAGTCCAGGATAAAACTTTGGGGGATATCTATCAGGGGTCTAGGAGAGGTGTGAAGGGAATGTTGGGGCATGGCATGGGAGGTTTACCCCTAGCAAACGGAGGCCTATAACTGCAGTGGGCTTACAGTTGACTTCCTATGCCCGCTCGTAACAATACACAACTGGCAATATATTTTACATACTCCTCGCACAGCCTATATTTTTTCACTTAACTTGCATAAATAATGTAGCCTATCACTTCACTGTTCAAGTATATAAACATTAGGTAGTTACTTGCTAGCAAGCTAAATAAACTACAATTGCTAGCTACCGAATTGTTGCTCAGCCATTGGTTACTTGGTTATTTCTTAGTGATAAAATGATATCCTTAAAATCATACTTAGTGTTATATTTTCTTACTCACTGAGTTGAAAATGATGTATGATAGTAATATTTGCCGAACTTTGCACTGTCATAATTGCTACATTAGGTGTATCACTGTACTGTGCATCAGCCTAGCAAGCTAATGTTACCTAGCTGTAATTCGCAACTTCTAGGTAGCCAGTTACCCACCAATGGGTACGCCAGTACCCTTGATAGCTCATGGGCAAACTAAGCAATTACCTTATGTGTATTTCAATGTACGCATGCGCATAACTGTCCACGGTCATATGCCATCATGTGACAGCGTTATAACAAATAAGGGGGTGAAACGTCATATTGCCGTCGGAAATGGAAATAGGGGGTCGCAGGTCATGCAAGGGGCACAAGTCATGCAGTTACACTGGAACTTTTTGCTTGTGACGGCTCCCCCAACCCTGGCTTCTGGTTCCACAGGAGGGGACATTTTCCATTGTCCTCTTGGCTGTGGTGGACTCAGAGTATCTTTTCAGAGTTGTGGATGTCGGAGGATACGGGAGGAACAGTGACGGTGGCACCCCGGCAAAATCCAACTTTGGCAGTGGTCTCCCGGATGGAACACTGGTGTTTGATGCGGCCTCACCCAGGCTCCAACATGCCCAGGGAGAAGAGAATCTTCAGTTATCGCCTCAGCCATACCAGGCTGACAGTGGAGAGTTGTTTTGGGATCCTCTTCTCTCAGTGGTGAATGTATCGCCGTGTCATATATGTGGCCCCTGAGAAAGTGGAGCTGTGTGTGAAGGCAACCTGCATCCTACACAATTTCATAAGGGTGACCATCATGAGAGGGAAATTTATGACCCTACTCTGTCACAACACAGGGACAATGACAGGAAAAACACCACCTGAAAAAAGGTGGCAGAAATTGTCAGCATTTCTGGTGTGTAAATATGTATGAACATGTGTAAATACAATGTACAGTACTATTGACATTTAGATGTCAGAAATATTTTTCCCATAAAGGTATGGTCCTGTCTTCCAATTTATGTTAGTTTCTTGAATGTACAAATATGTTTCCAGGCAAGTGGTACACATTTTAGCTTAGAGAATTAGAAGTTAGAATTTTAGAAAATTATAAGTTTGTCAGGATTTGATAATGAGCACAAACGCGGAAAAAAAAAAACGTTCAAGAAAAACCCCAAGGGCTTTATTAGAGTCCTTGCAGGAACCAGACCGTCAAAGCAGGTAGGGCAACTGTCACAAGTATCAATACATGAATCTACAACATTAAAATTCTCATACTATTCATATCATGAACATTGAAATTGGTAAACCAACTGTGAAACAACCAAAATCAGTAGCTTTTGGTTTCATATTTTTGCCCTTCATTCCTCTGGAGCACATCAGTTCAGCTGTTTGATAAAGCTGTAATTCAGCAAACTCCTTTTACATAACAAAATCAAGCACTGTAATCAGCACAATGAGTAGATGGCAGTGAAAAGCAACTAATGACGCAAAAGGGGGGAAAATGGTTATACTGAGAGTTTTTTAGAGTACATGACAGAAATCTAGAGTACCTGATGGGAAAAATAACGTAAGAAAAATGATAACTTGACACAACATAGAATGAAATCATGAATAAAACTTATGAGAGTAGCAGCTCATTGTTCTGCTCAACATTTCTATTATTTATTAATATTACGTAGAATGGTGGTCTAACAATAGAAAATGGATGGAATATTAACACCGATTTGAATAAGGTTATTACAGTGCAGCTTATACATTGCGCTTGTTCCATTCTCTCACTTTCTGTAGATAGAGATACTCCTGAAAATAAAGCTGCCGTGACATGAACCGCTGTACCTTGCTACAACATTTGTGATTGTTTGTTTTGCATCACAACCTGACATTCGTGGTAAATGTGTGTTTTCTATTTATGAACACTTGTTCTTTGTATCGTTGTATGATGATGTCATGTTTGTGGCTACTTGCCCTGCTTTTGTTTTTGTTTCGTGCCATGTGTTTTTGTTTTCATTGTTGAGTGTTCGTGTTCCCCGCCCATTGTTTCCCTGCCTTGTCTGTTTAATTGCTTATCTGTTTCACCTGCCCTGCTGTTCACCTGTGTCTCATTTGCTCGTTAGTCCTGTGCATTTATAGGCTGCGTTCACATACTTTTTCTCGTCTCCTCCTTTCCTCCCCTCCTTTCCTACCCCGAAAGTATGCCGGAAATATGTGGAAGAAAGGCGGGGAGGAAACGAGTGGCAGAAAGGAGGAGATGAATCGAAAGTTGGACCAGCTAATCCGATTCGCCCGACATCAAAGTCGACGTCGGCTATTGATGAAGTAATAATTTCGAACGACTGGCGGATACCAAAGCCAATCACGCTTCTCTAACACCACCAGCCCTGTTCCTGCATTAAAATATGAATGTCAGTTTCTCGCATTCTGCTCATGATGTAACATAAGCATTTCTACAAGGAATAAATAAATTTACCGCAACATAAACTCGCTCAATTTTACATGGTAAAATGACCATTTGTATCTGAAAAACACGAATATATCGCAACAAAGTGGTTATGTTCAAAAACGCAAAAGTTTTCTCATTAATGTAAATTGCCCGATTACTGTTTACTGTTCTGGCACTAATATTTAGGTGTTGGTAAATCCCTTGTCATGTGTTAGAACTTTTCGATGGTGAAATATTCTGTGGGATGGTAATTTAATCTGACTGGTTGTGAGGACAGTGATGTCACGCAGAAATGTGAAAAGACTTCCGCGGTAGGATACATCGATGTATCCTCCGTTTGGAGGAGACAAGAAGGGAGGAAAGGAGGAAAGGAGGAGGCGAGATTGCACTTTGGATCAGTGGAGGAAAGGAGGACACATAATCAGCTTCCGGGGCACGGAGGAAAGGAGGGGAGGAAAGGAGGAGACAAATTTGAGTATTGGAACGCAGCCTGTCTCTGGACTGTGTTTTGGTACCCTCGCTGTGTCCACCTGGTTCGATTCTGCCTGTCCCCGACTTCGAGTACCTGTTTTCTGGCTGCTTAATAAACGCTGCTTATTATTCATCTGTTTGCGACTGGGTCCCTGCCTGATTCGTAACAGATGGAACAACCCACCTGTAAGTCATGTAACTGTACTGAAGAGACCCGGACGCAAGGACATAGTTAACAGTATCACCACGGCAGACAGGGCATTTTCATTGGGTATGTGGCTCAAGTTCCTCCAGTAGTGGGATTATGCCGTGACTATGTAACTTGTGCAATATCAGGTCAGTATTTGCAGTTAGGTTAACAGAGAGGGTAACTTTCAGACGGCGCAGAATTGACCTCTTGATTTCAGAAGTCGTATAAAAATTCCCTCTCAAAGTGCAAGGTTTAGCAAATTTGACGGAACATTTAATTGGCCTCATTTGCAAAATCTCCACCCTGTTTTAGCGCCTTCACCCCAGGTATACATATGCATGAACAGATTTCACCTCTAATCCCATTTTTATTGCGATTTACCCATTGCGACTAATTCGCACGTAAATAACGAGGCGTTTTAGCGGCTGCTTTTACGCCTGTAATCCTTTAGTAAATCTGTCCGTAAATGATTACCTCGGTCTGCAAAAATATACCCGAATTTCAAATGTGCATTTTTTTTTTTTTTTTGCATAATTTATCTTATACACTATTGGCTTAGAAGGTGTTCTTTTGGCAGCCAGCCATTCATTGCCTTTAAGCCTGAAGTGAAAGCAAAAGTAAACTTAACTCCAATGCCATTTTAAAGACCGATGAGACTGGATAACTCTGTATAAAGAGAATAAAACAGCTGAAAGAAACCTGTAACCAGGCTGTCAGGGAGTGCAGAGGAAACGGGAGAGAATCCAAAGGTAGTTGTGAAAGGAGGAATGGGAATGATTTGGGCTTGTGGGTGCGGTATTTTCATAGAGTATGATTTCTCACGGCAAGAGATGGGAGCAGAGCTGACATAAATCCTGGACGTTCCTGGGAAGAAACATTTTCCAGGACAGTGGATAACTTCACTGCATAAACATACTCAGCCGTTAAATCCCATGTTGAAGGTTTGGTAAGTAATTTTTTTTACTAACCTGGTGGCAGATTTTCTCTCCACATTGTTACAATATAATTGATATAATTCTTTAAAATCCTGGAGGTTTTCAGTCTTCTGAAATACTTCAAATAGCTTGGACACTTTGGATAGGTAGTTTCAGTTATACAAGGTTATTCTGGGGTCTGTTCTTGGCATTGGTTGGAAGTTGAACTGTGTCACTAAGTGCAAAAATCATGTAACCATGTGACACAAGCTCAAGAAGGGAAACACAACGAACTTTTACATTCTGGGTGCATCCCAAAACTAAAAAAGTATCCTTGTTTCCTTAATTACGTCTTGTTTCCAATGCTGGAAGGAAGGGAGGAAATGAGGTGGTAGAGGAGGAAACATTTATCTCAACAGACATTTACTTATAGGAGGTGTCTAGACTTTATCTTGTGATTGTCTCTTTCAGAGATGGACTGCATGTCAAAATGTTCATGTGTAATTCTTCTGCTCCTCCATCAGACCTCTGTCTCCAGACCAGGTAAATCTTCACCTGACTGTGTTACACCCAAGAAATACAGACAGAACCCCAGGGGTGTTGCATTGTCGATAAGGGTACATAATATAATGTGAGACAATGGCTAGTGTCCTCTGGTCTCTCATTGTCACCTAATATTACAATCAAGCATTTAATAGTATTCAAGGATTATAAGCAGATATGCCACAACTGCAGTACTGACAGTGGACACACCTGCACCATCACTGACTGCAGTACTGACAGTGAACACACCTGCACCATCACTGACTGCACTGCTGACAGTGGACACATCTGCACCATCACTGACTGCAGTACTGACCGTGAGTACACCTATACTATCACTGTATTGGCGTCCAATTTAAAATCAAAAATTCCAATCGCCACCATCCAAGATAGATCGAGGAGAAAAAAAGAAAAAGCAAACTAATATTTATTCTACAATACTTGTTTGACTCAAGCTGTTTGTGGTTGAAAACTGTTTTGGGTCCCCGTGTAACTAGGATTCCAGAAACACAAGAGTAGTGGCCTACGAGCTAACTACTGGCAATTTCCCATGTAACATCTCTTTCAGCTGTAAAGGGGGCGGCAATACTGCAGGTGAGGTAAAGTGTTAAAGGTAATTATTTTCAGGTAATGTCTACAAATCCATAAATCATAAATCATATAAGCAATAAATCAGGATACATTTTCTTTTCCTTATAACCAAAATAAATATGGTTCCAAAAATCACTGACTGCAGTACTGACAGTGAACACACCTGCACTGTCACTGACTGCAGTACTGACAGTGAACACACCTGCACTATCACTGACTGCAGTACTGACAGTGAACACACCTGCACTATCACTGACTGCAGCATTGACAGTGAACACACTTGCACTATCACTGACTGCAGTACTGGTATATCCATGTGCCTGTGTGATATAGTCTATAATGTATCAGGATCGCTTTTGGAGAAATCTGCTTTATGTTTCATTCCAGCTATTGCCTCAGTCTGTGCTAGTATTCCATCTTCTGTTGTTGCTCTGACTAGTGTCTGTCTTTCTGTGTTTGTCTACAGAGAGTTTTGAGGTTCTTGGTCCCTCTGAACCCATTGTTGCTGTAGCTGGTGAAGACATTGTTCTACCCTGTTACCTCAAATCCAGCATCAGTGCAGAGGACATGCATGTGGAGTGGTCCAGAGTTCACTCTACAGGCTCAGTGGTGCACAATTACCAGGAGAGACAGATTAGAAATGAGAATCAGACCCCATCTTACAGAGGAAGGACAGCACTGTCCCCAGAGGAGCTGAAAAGAGGAAACGCTTCACTCAGACTGACAGAAGTACGAGCCTCTGATGAGGGACGATATAAATGTTTTATTCAGTCTAGAAAGTGGTACGATGATGCTTCTGTTCAAGTGCAAATAAGAGGTCAGTACTCTCTCTCCCCAAAGCATTCTGACATTTCTCACAAATACTTCTCTGATGACAAACCACTGAATCTCACTGAAACAGGCGAGTGAAATTAGGAGTATAAAGGTGGCTAAAGGATAGCAAGTGGCAGTAAATGATAATGATGTAACGTCTGAGTTTGTGCTCCTGCAGGAACTGAGCCAGTAATCTCTATGGAGATGCCACACAGAGCAGGGTGGGTCAGCCTACTGTGTGAATCTAAAGGCTGGGATATTCAGCCCGACCTACTTTGGTTGGTCAGTGAGGGACACAGTCTCCCTGCTGCAGCTACAGAGACACACAGAGACAGTGAGGACCTCTACACTGTGAGACGAAGGATCATCATACAGGACAGAGACACCAACACAGTCACCTGTAGAGTTCACCTGCAGGAGCTCAACCTGAAGGAGGAGACAGCATTTAACATCACAGGTAAGAAGCATGCTGTAAAATCAGCTCCATAATTAATAAGAACAAGAAGCATTTTACCATCAGCTTAAAATAATCACTTAGTGTGTCTATAGACTGTAAATAAATCTACACTTAGATCTTATCTCATAACTTATTATATTTATAATATTATATTTATAATAATTTCATATTTATATGTGCCATGTGTATTTCAGCTGAGATGTTCCCTGTTCCTCACTGGAAGGCATCTTTATCTGTGTTTCTTCCTTTGGCTGCTGCTGCAGCTCTTGTTGGATGTGTTCTTGCAACCTTTCACTGCAAAAAACTACACAGAGATCAAGGTAACATTGACATAGCATTTTAGAAATTTTAGCAATCATCATTACAATTAAACACACCCATCCTTACAACTGGCAGAATGGAGCACCTTACAGTGGTATGGGGACCCACTGTGTTTGTCTTTTTAACCATTTTATTAAAAAGTGCTTATTTATTTTGAACTTCCAACAAATGGTTTTACTGATTTTTAAAGTACATCCAGAGGTTGTGCACATTTTTATTTTGGTGTTTATTGTTGAGAGCAGGTGGAAGATGTTGAAAAGTTTATCTAGGAGCCAATGCAGAGAGTGAGGGGTGTTGTAAGTACAGGCTGCAAAAGGTACATGGGACATTCTAGAGACTAAGGAAATTACAGGCAGATAGAGGACTTGGGAGAAGAAACAAGGTTCACCTATTGAAGACATGAGTACATCTGGTCCTACCGTATGGATGTTAGATGTGGAGGATCACTGAGGCTCTGGAAGGAAAACTGAATGCTTTTCAATACCAGTGCCTGAGACAGACACTGAGGATCAGATGGCAGTAAAAGAAATGAGTCAGTGAAAGAGGAGAGATCAGTGATTTTAGCTGTGAGGTTGGGTGTAGGAAGTGGAGCTGGGACACACATCAAGGAGTTTTTACAATATTTCTAGTCTTATTTTAAACATCACAGTTTCTCATATGTTCTGTTCCACTCTCTGTATGAACTAAATGTCCACTTTCTAGTGGAGAAAATCCAGACCTACCTGAGATCCGGAACACTTTGTGATAAACAACTTGAGCCAGAAGATTGCTCAGCTCTGGCCTCTGTGTTACTGATGGAGGAGGTCCTGGATGAGTTTGACCTAAAAAAGTACAACACATCAGCAGCAGGTCAGCAGAGACTGGTACCAGTAGTCAGGAACTGCAGGAGGGCCGTGTGAGTACTGATATGTAACTCCTAAAAGCTTTCCGAAGAGCTTGATTTTAATTTAAAGTGTGTGGAAATGGCAGGGCAGGTCTGAGTTTGAGTCACAGGCTATATGCAGGGCAGGCCTGGTTATGTACAATTGTGGCAAGCATGGCTACAAGAACTCAGTGACCTTGAAAAAAAGGGGGAAAAAACCTTAAAATAATTACTTTTTGTGCAGACTGGACAGCTGTGGTCTTAAAAAGAAATCCTGTGCAGTTGTGGCCTCAGCTCTCCAGTCACCAAACTCACCCCTGAGAGAGCTGGACCTCAGCTACAATAACCTGAGAGATTCAGGAGTGAAACTGCTCTGTGCTGGACTGAAGAGTCCAAACTGTAAACTACAGACACTGGACCTCAGCTACAATAATCTGGGAGATTCAGGAGTGAAGCTGCTCTGTGCTGGACTGAAGAGTCCCAACTGTAAACTACAGACACTGGGGTGAGTGGTGCTGTGTGCTTTTATGTGACCATTAGAATAGAATTAGTGATTATGGAGCTGTTAAATGGAATGTTAGTTCCTGTCAGTCATAATACTTCTTATTCCCACCAATCATTTCACAGCTGATAAGTGATGTTTACCTTGAAAGCTGCATAAGCTGGTAATACACAGTTAGGTATTTGCTGTAGTAAAGACTGTGAGCAGTTATGTGGCTCTCAGAGGCTCTCAGGCACAGCTCGGGTAAGCTTCATGCTGTCGATGGGGTCTCTGTATCTAAATGAAGCCCAGTTATCATGTAAGTTAGCCAGCTACTTATCAGTAGCTGCACTTGTACACACAGTCCATGAGCCCCATGTGCTGTTCAGTCTCTGTCAATAATGCTGTCTGACCTTGTGTGTTCTGTTATCTTGGTTGGGCTGTTTTCGTTTGTTTTGGTTTTTTCGTTCTCTATCCATGTGCCTTTGTTTTCATTCTCCTTTCGTGTTAGCCCCACCTTCCCTGTTACCCATTCTGTTGATTGCTCATCCCTTTAGTATGGCCTCTTTGACTGCAGGGTGCGTTCCAGTTCACATCAAAGATCTGTGACACAGTGAAATGGCAGAGTAATCTAAACTGTTGCAAAATGGCTGAGGGCAATGGACAGTGTCTGAAAAGATGTAATTCGTCAACTTGTTGATTGCTCATTTGTTTCAGTTTCTGCTCTGTTGTTCACCTGAGTCTCGTTTGCTTGTTTTGTGCATTTATACCCGGTTTGTTCTTTGTGAGTTCGTGTCAGTGGTTTTGTACCTGTTGTGCTACAAGCCTTTCTTTTCCTGCCTGTCTGCCTGTTATTATGAGTGTGTTTTCTGGTTTTTGAGTTCCTGCTCTTTGATTTTGTACTGTCGCTGAGTCTGCCTGTTGATGAACTTTATCTGCCCGTTTTTGACTTTGTGTTTTGGATTCTGATTTCGTACTGTTGCCTTGACTTCCTGGTTTTAGCCCCTCCTCTGTCTTTGACTTTGATTTCATGTTTTTGGCTGCCTCAATAAACTTTGGTTTGTTATTATTTCTGTTTCCGTGCTTGAGTCCTGGCCCTGAGTTCTGACAGTGTCAGTATAGCACAACCTCTCATGTGTTATTGCTTAAATATCTGTGCCCAGAGGATGACAAGTGAAAGATTTAAAAAGACATATTTCCAGTGGGGCCCTTGGTGGAGAATATGTGTGTTCTCTCACAGGCTGGGTTGGTATATATTTACAGCATGTTTATGTCTGTGTCAGGCACTGCAAAAACATTATCAGCTCCACACTTTCTTTTAAAACTCCACAATGTTGTGACGTCTCCGTAGTTTTTATTAACGTTATTGTTACTAGACCAAGCAAATCACCATGATCACTGTTGTCAGCCATTCATCAAAGTTTTCCTGCTTTGTAGCAAGCTGAAACAGCTAAGATACAAAAAAGGAAGACCCGGGCAGAGAACATTACATTATATCATAATTGGTTCTTCTTTGCAGACTGTATGGTGGTAACCTCACACAGGAGTCCTGTGAATCTGTGGCATCAGCTCTCCAGTCACCAAACTCACCCCTGAGAGAGCTGGACCTCAGCTACAATAACCTGGGAGATTCAGGAGTGAAGCTGCTCTGTGCTGGACTGAACAGTCAAAACTGTAAACTACAGAAACTGGGGTAAGTAGTGCTGTGTACTATGTGACCTTGAGTAAATAGAATTAGTGATTATGGAGATGTGAAATTAAATGTAAAAAGCTCCTTTTTTAGTTTACTCCTCTCTCTCCCTCAGCCTTTGGTCTAATCCCTCCCTCCTTGGTCCTATATCACAACAAAGCAAACAGGATAACAGGTTCCTGTAGAGTCTGCACATTGTCAGGTCACAGATGCTGCCTGAATGCTGAATGTCCATTCAGAATATTCATTCCTTCTGTCCAATCACAGCACTTCATACTGCCACCAATCATTTCACAGCTGATAACTGACGTTCACTTTGAAAGCTGGGCTGCGGTCCAGTCTGTAAAATGATCCGTCCTTGTGCACTTTCATTAGCCACTTCCACTTTGGGGAATCCCTTTTGGAATCTGGAAATTGTTTGTTGGCCACTTGAAGTGCGGTCTAATTTGTTATAAATGCAGGGGAAAGACCGCGAGATCAGCCCCTTGATCCTCGATTTAGCTCTAGGGAATGAGTCCACAACGTTTCAGACATGAGGCAGTGAAATTACCGAGAATGCATCACGTCAACCCTTAACTTCCTGTTTAAAATGTTCCAGCCCCCATAATTCCGGCTACTGTGGGGATGAAGAGCTCATTTCATAAGTTATATTGCTGAATTGAATTGTGATATTGAATTAGTCAATAAATATAATTGATTTAGCACTGGTGTGTAAATGCTTTAGAATTGATTTCCAGCAAATAATACATCAAATGCGATGTCACAATAATTTTTAGGGTATTACTTGATTGCTAACCTAAGCTAGCTTGCAGCTAATATGTAGAAGCCAGCAAACGAGCTAACAAGTAGTGTAGGAGTGAGCAGAAGTCTATTTTAAAATGCATATTTTCGATTTGAAGATTATTGTCCCACCATTTGGAATTTACCATCTTTTGCAATTTGCCGTAAGCTTTCACACACAGATTTATTCATTGATTTTATTTTAAAGGGTCCAATGAGGAAACTGAATAGCTAGTACTATTATGAGCATAGAACGAGGCTCTGTTCACGGGTAAGAGAAATGCCTTCAAATTGGCATGAGAGTGAGTGTTGCTCATAAGGACTCTTAAGAATTGTTAATTATTTTTGTCTGATTAAATATTGTGCCATTACTCATGCTTAGTAAATGTGATGATATAAAATAAACATTAGAATAACAACATTACTGCAATGGACCATAAATCCATAGTGTTTCTGACGGTGATTAAGGGGTGCTGTTTTTTTTGGTTTTTAATCGACCAGGACAAAGGTTCTGGTCATCATCCCATATGCAATCAGAATGAACTGCAATACGCACACAACACGCAACGACAACATGCGTCTACGTGTCCATGATTTCTCTCACTAACTTGCCAGTGGAAGTGTGGTCTGATTAAAAAATATTCCACTCCATCCCTTGCTCCTCCCCCTGAGTTTCGAGTGTCTTCCTGTGTTCTTTTTCTTCTGTTTCACATCCTCCCGAGGGAAGTTTGCATGTGGAAGAGCCTGAGGGCGGATCATTTTACGGATTGAACCACAGCCTAGCATGAGCTGGTAATACACAGTTGGGTATCTGCTGTTCACAGTTAGCTTATCAGTGGTTAGCTGCCACTTCCTGTGTGCTAATGTCACATAATGACTCTCTGCTGCCCCCCTTCTTCAACTGTGCCTTAGCTCTACCTGAGCACTGCCTGCAGCCCCAGTTTCAGTACAGTGTCCTGACTGCCATATAGTGTACAGGTTCATTATACAGCAGGGGTGGAGGGGCCAACTTACAGGGTACCAGAATTGCAGCAACAACCCTGGTGTTTCCAGTAGCAGCTTGATGTGGTTGGACTTGCTGCATAATTTGGTTTCATCCAATGGTAGCGCACCAGTTTTAGGGTGTAATCAGGGGACTCCACATCTAGAACATTCTTACATTACATAATCATTAGCTCTTCTTTGCAGGCTGGTTGGTGGTAATGTCACAATGTTCTATGAAATTGTGGCCTCAGCTCTCCTGTCATCAAACTCGCCCCTGAGAGAGCTGGACCTCAGCTACAATAACTTGGGAAATTCAGGAGTGAAGCAACTCTGTGCTAGACTGAAGAGTCCAGACTGTAAACTACAGACACTGAGGTGAGTAGTGCTGTGTGCTTTTAAGTGACCATTAGAGTAGAATTATTGATTATAGAGCTATAAAATGCAACTTTAAAAAGCTCGTTCTTTCTGTTTACTCCTCTCTCCCTCAGCCTTCTTTCGTTTCCCACATTCGACCATTTAGTGTCAGTCACACCACTTCCTATTCCCAGCAATCATTTCACAGCTGATAAGTGATGTTTACCTTGAAAGCTGCATAAGCTGGTAATACACAGTTAGGTATTTGCTGTAGTAAAGCAGTTATGTGGCTCTCAGGCACAGTCAGGGTAAGCTTCATGCTGTCAATGGGGTCTCTGTATCTAAATGAAGCCCAGTTAGCATGTAAGTTAGCCAGGAACTTATCAGTAGCTGCACTTTTACACACAGTCCATGAACCCCATGTGCTGTTCAGTCTCTGTCAATAATGCTGTCTGATCTTGTGTGTTCTGTTATCTTCGTTCGGCTGTGTTCATTTGTTTTGGTTTTTTCGTTCCCTATCCATGTGCCTTTGCTTTCATTCTCCCTTCGTGTTAGCCCCACCTTCCCTGTTACCCATTCTGTTGATTGCTCATTTGTTTCTGCCCTGTTGTTCATCTGTGTCTCGTTTGCTCGTTAGTCTTGTGCATTTATACC
The DNA here is from genome assembly GCA_019788955.1 of Albula glossodonta. Classification (NCBI taxonomy): domain Eukaryota; kingdom Metazoa; phylum Chordata; class Actinopteri; order Albuliformes; family Albulidae; genus Albula; species Albula glossodonta. The sequence goes on from JAFBMS010000608.1 coordinate 75,130, forward strand.
GTTTGTTCTTTGAGTTCGTCTCAGTTTACATGCAGTTTACAGCTAACATGTAAACAATAAATCCTGTTAATAGTTGCTATGAAACTGTTATCCAACTGTCATCTTGTTTCTTTCATGTGGACAGCACGGTTTTCGCACATGTCCTATCAGACGACCTGCAATTCTCCATAAGAGTTGTGGTTTCATGTGGTCTCAGTGCAACTCTGATCTGAGCTGGGCTAAGATACAAAAAAGTATGACCCAGGCAGAGAACATTACATTATATCATAATTGGTTCTTCTTTGCAGACTGTATGGTGGTAACTTCACACAGAAGTCCTGTGAGTCTGTGGCATCAGCTCTCCAGTCACCAAATTCTCCCCTGAGAGAGCTGGACCTCAGCTACAATAACCTGGGAGATTCAGGAGTGAAGCTGCTCTGTGCTGGACTGAAGAGTCCAAACTGTAAACTACAGAAATTGGGGTAAGTACTGTTGTGTACTATGTGACCTTTAGTAAATAGAATTAGTGATTACGGAGATATGAAATTAAATGTAAAAAGCTCCTTTTTTAGTTTACTCCTCTCTCCCTCAGCCTTCTTTCATTTCCACATTGGTCTAATCCCTCCCTCCTTGGTCCTATATCACAACAAAGCAAACAGGGATAACAGGTTCCTGTGGAGTCTGCACATTGTCAGGTCACAGATGCTGCCTGAATGCTGAATGTCCATTCAGAATATTCATTCCTTCTGTCCAATCACAGCGCTTCATACTGCCACCAATCATTTCACAGCTGATAAGTGACGTTTACTTTGAAAGCAGCATAACTTCGTCATGCATAGTTTGGTATTTGCTGTAGTAAAGATCGTGAGCAGTTATGTTGCTCTCAGGCACAGCTCAGGTAAGCAACATGCTGTTGATGGGGTTTCTGTGTCTAAATGATGCCCAGTTAGCTTGTAACTTAGCCAGCTGCTTATCAGTAGCTGCACTTGTACACACAGTCCATGAGCCCCATGTGCTGTTCACAGTCACTGTATTAGCGGTTAGCTGCCACTTCCTGTGTGCTAATGTCACATAATGACTCTGCTGCCCCCCTTCTTCGAATGTGCCTTAGCTCTACCTGAGCACTGCCTGCAGCCCCAGTTTCAGTACAGTGTCCTGACTGCCATATAGTGTACAGGTTCATTATACAGCAGGGGTGGAGGGGCCAACTTACAGGGTACCAGAATTGCAGCAACAACCCTGGTGTTTCCAGTAACAGCTTGATGTGGCTTCACATGTGGCATAATTTGGTTTCATCCAATGGTAGCGCACCAGTTTTAGGGTCTAATCAGGGGAGAACACATTGTGATGCAGGTTTGTTCATGCTACGTCTGCACCAAACCTGTTACCCTAATGGGGGCGTACCTCAGCTGTCACTGATATCAATCTGAACCCAGACTGAGAGTGCAGAGAATGTTCCTCTTTGTGCTTAAACAGAAACAGGTATATCTGCAGGTATATCCAACATGAGAACATTGGCTCATCAGCTGCAGTTTTTATTTTATTACATTTATTACATTCTCCCAGGAAATATTTAAGCAATTTAAAAAAAAATTCACCCAAATTTTATGAATGTCAAACATAAAAAATGTTTACGTTTTGTATGATAATATTATTATATGTATCAATGTTCCATTAACAAAGCCTCCATTGAAAAATAATGTAATTGGTTAAAATTAAAGTATAATTTTCACCCAGAAATTTGCATTCTTATTTTTATAATCCAATTTCCTTAATGTTTCGGCAATCGCATCTTTCCATGTTTTCTTCTGTTTTTATGCGTTAGCAGGCTACCTTGTCATGCCACCTCTTGTGTTTCAGGGCATCTCTGTGTTATTCCCTGCTGCTAATGAGATCATTCTTCTTGGGAATGGTGTTACATGTTTTGCTAAATAAGTGGCTGATATTGAGACTATGAGAGAGAAAAGCAGCCTAAAGCCACCACTCTACTGCCACTGTGCATCACCACAGATAAGGGGGTACAGTGGAGCTGGTCACTGTCATCAGCCTCACACTGCTGCTCTGATAGTCTCAGTATAGCACAACCTCTCATGTGTTATTATTACTTTAAGTATCTTTACACAGAGTATGACAACTGAAAGATTTAATAACACCTATTTCCAATGTGGTCCTAGGTGGATAATGTGTGTGTGTTCCCTCACAAGATAAGCTGGTATACACAGACGGTCCCAGAGTTACCAGCTGTGACGATAACCACATTAATACCGTGGTATCAGGTGGTGTACCGCGGTGTTGAGCCCGTCACTGCCATTATCGTCATAACAGCTTTTTTTCCCTTATCTGAGAGTGATACCATCCTCATGTAGCTTTTGGCTTGGTCTGTGGCCTTGTATACACATATCCGGATATTTTCGGAAACTCATTTTGTCTATCAGTTTTGAAAAAGGATCATGTCCACAGTACAAGCGTTTTTAAATTTCTCCACGAGAGACCGATTAAACGATTCTAAAACGCCCAGGGGGTATTTCAGAAAGGTGGTTTAACAAACCCTGAACTTAAACCTGAACCCCGGGTTTGAACAAACCTGAGGTAACACACCCTAATTTTTCAGTTCCAGAACAGCTGATTAGAATTAGTTCAAATACCTCTGACTAAACTGAACCTGATTGAAGTGCGTTCACGGTGAAAGTAAGAAATCATCATAAATGGAGCGCAGATAACAAGATGCACCATGGCAACGAGTCAAAAAATCCCAGAGCTTCGTACACGTATTCCATTACTCCACATTTTAACTCAAGAAATATTAATGTTTTATGTGGACTGCACCAGCCTCGTGTTATTATTGCATAAATATCTGTATGACAGTTGAAAGATTTAAATATGGACATACACCAATGAGCCAAAACATATGACCACACATGAGCGTCGTTACTGGACTGGACAATGTGTGCATTGCGCCCTGCCACACTGCACACATTGGGCTACATTCATCAATATTTTCGTAAAACTGTGTGTAAATTTATGTGTCAACGGCTATGAACTAACAAATTCCGCTGGATTTATCAAACATCCGTAAACACAGCATTTGTTCGTATTTCGTGCGTGTTGATAAATACCAATCAATCGTAAATGACAAGCGCGTTCACAAAATTTTTGATTAGCATAAATCGACGCCCCTGAAATACCACATAAGGAGCTTGAAATCCCATTTCTGGCAATGTAAAGAGATGGCAGAGAAAAGGCAGAAGAAAAAAAAACTGTTCTGAAGCGGCGAATGAAGTTTTGTTAATGGAAACAGAATAAAACAAATTCTTTGTTCAGAAGTGTAAGTAGTTTAGTGTTGGGGCCAGGGAAGACCAAAGCCTGGCAAGAAATAACTGTTGCAGTAAATTCGGTGTCAAAAGTTCCGCGTACACTGCAACAGGTTAAAGGAAAATGATTCAACATGAAACTGGAGGCGAATTATCGGAGAGACGTCGTTAGCTGGAATTACCGTGGAGGGTGAACGCGATCTGTTTTCCCTGGTCTTGGATCAATCACTCTCAAATTCTGAAGGTAAATTTTTGTATACCAGCCTCCATAATAGTGTGCTCTCCCTTGCACTCTGCAGGCCCTCTCTAACGTCATTTTACCTTGTATAAAAATATCGACAATGATTGTAATATTTAGATTTATTTTTCAAACAAACACAGGAGAAAATTAGATCGCAAATTATACAGTAAATGGCCCAATGAGCTGGCTATATTAGTCAAATCCAACGTATGTTTATAAAATAAGAACGTAAATGTATTATGACAGTCCTATTTCTGCGCTGTTTCTGAGACGTGTTGACTGCCTAAAATGTTCTTAAAACTAATAGAGCGAGGTCAGCCATAGCAATGAAGACCTTCGCAAAGGTTTCTGCTCCTTATTTACAGTAAACGCCGTTAGCGTGTTTTATGGAGCTCATGTAAAATTCCAAACGATAACTAGATATAGAGTTCCAGAAGAAACTCTGTTTGCTTGCCGAGGGCTTGAAGAATATGTAGGCTACCTACTAGAAGTTTTAATATACTAATTTACTTATTATTAGTATATTAAAACGTTTAGTAGGTACACTAACAACTGAC
>JAFBMS010000609.1:0-30000 GCA_019788955.1 Albula glossodonta
AGCTAAACGGCTACAATGATCCTAGATCAGGGCTCATATTGAGAGCAGGACCGCCAAAGAAGGATCATATTTCGTCCTTCTATATCCTACATAATTAATTATGAGCTGGACGGGTAAACTGATCCCAAATCAGCTACCCCGCTGTGACAGGTTTCATGTACACAAGCCCTTCTTTGCAGTGTAGTGGATTGTGTTCTGAGCAAACCGAAATTGTGGCAATTTAGCCGTTCACACTACCTCTAAAACTGCACCAGATGTGAAACAAAAACAAAGCAAAAAGAAGTTCACAACAGCCTTTCTTCAAAACCACATTGGTGTGACTGGAACGACCAGGTTCTGACACAAAGCACAGACTGACAGGGCCACACTAAAAACAACAGACTGCATGTGTCACACACATTACACACTAACAAAAATCACCTTAACACAGGGGTGTCAATGTCAACTCCACAAAGGGCCATTCTTTCCCCTGGTTTTTCTGATTTCCTTTCAACTGACAGGCAGTTTGAAGCTTTAGGCACCCCAAACATGACATTTTCATTTAAAAGGGTCACAATGTAAGTCCTTAAATTTAGAGCTACAAGCCAATTTATGTCCTAGTTTGGTTACTGAGAAACATTGCTGAAGGTTATCCATCTGGGTGAAAATATATTCCATACCCAAAGTGCGTTTTTTCTCTCCCTGATTCATACATTAATTCATGTGGTTGTCTTGGTGGTACATACGCACTGATACATTTCTGTGACTGCAGGTGTTCTCAAATCTGTTTCCTCAGAGCCACCGCTACACCCAAGCACATTTTCACTTCCACCTTTTAAGGTTGCCATGCCCCAGGCAAAACAAAATGCCAAAACAAACCAGCAGCGCGATTCTGAGTTGTGTTTACACGTCTTAGGAAATGGCGTCACTCTGCGGTTGTGGAACTCCCCCGCCTCCAGCCTCACCGTTTACTGGAAAAACAGCCAGTGGCCTGACCTCATTTGGATTACAGGCCGACATCCACACGTGACCTGAGCTGCACGTTGGGCTGAGAGGCCGTAAAAGCAGTGTGTAAGGAGGTGGAGAGAATGCCAACATCTGTCCCCTGACCCCAGTATTCCCTGTGGGTCATGTGACCACCCCCGACGTGTCCTGGAGGTGCGTCCAAGGCTAACTGGCCTGACTCCATGACCCCAGATAAAACAGCGGGACCACGCACTACCTGAAGGCCTGTTTACTCTCAGACCCTTCCCAGAATAACAGTTTCCTGGTTCCCCTAATGGCTCCTGGTAAGTGTTAAAATCCTGTCCCCATGCCGAAGATTACTTTACAACAATATAAACATTTTGCCTCCTGTGTTATACTGTGAATAAGACCTTAATACACATTTTGTTGCCATCTTTCCATGGTGATGTTTGTCAGCACTGCAAGAACACTTTGGAAAAAAAAAAAAAAAAAAAAAAAAAAAGGTGACATTTCATTCTGCTCAAAAGTGAGCAGCCATTTTGGCTCAAATCTGAACGATGTGCAAACAGCCAAGCCAGGTCAGCGGAAACTCAGACTTACAGTAGCTCACAGATTATTAACCATGAGGGACCCCCCAGATCAACGAGACCCAAATCTCTCATAACAGCACATGTGGGAGGGGTTGGAGATTAACCACCGGGGGAACTACTCAAACCCTGGGCACTGGACTCCCAGAATGACCCAAATACAGCAAAGTTCTGGCCTTATTTTCCCACCATGTGAAACACAAGAACTACACAGGAATTTTCTCAGCTGCTAAGAAACATCTGACCTGGCTGCTGGCATAACTTCAAATTAAATCTGAAAATTCCACAAAATATTCAAGACTCGACTAAAAGGCCCTGAAGAGTCAACATTTTTCACCGAACAGCAGGCAACACAAAACTACAGAAAACAACCAGCCCAGCTAGCCAGCTCACAATAATGGAATTAATGAGTATTTCCAATATTCACTTACACTCTCTCTATAATTCCACATCATTTGTGTGCCAAGGCAATGTTTATTTGGTAGCGGTTTGTAACGTAACCTTTGCTGTAACTTGCCTTCTTAGACTCGGTCTCGAAGGTGGAGGGAAGCATCTCTGGGAAGAGTTTGAGGAAGACGGGCAGCAGGAACTCCATAAACGGCACGATGATGAACACCGTGAACGGAACCAACCGGAACAAATCCGCACACGTCCGCATCAGCTGAGGGAAAAGGAGAATGACAAAGGTCAAAGGTTAGTTACAGCGCACCTAGCTTCCATTCCACATACATTTTAATGGAGCATCCAGACAGCTTATTTATGGCATTTTACCCGAACTGATCACTGCAACATTATCATTGGCATTTTGAAATATCATTCATTATCACAGATGCTCAATCTCTAGTAGTGTGACTAGAAAACACGCACTGGTTTTTTGGCGTAGGCTGCTTGCTAACTTACTGAGGCTGTCGGATTCTTGTTGCAGCTTTGGTTGGCCCAGAAAACATTGTTTGTTTATTGCAGGGGTCCAACCAGAGAATTTTGCAGCTCTGAATAACCCTCTCCAACTGAAAGTTTATTAGCAAAGAACATGCCCCATGTTTGACTCAAAGGTTTGGTAGGATTTTGCCACAGTGGAGATGAGGCTACACACAACCTAGAAGAACAATCTTCTAAGTGGGACTACTTCAGTCCCACTTTAGTCCTGTGTGCACTGGATTCTGTTTTCTATGTAAATTCAGCATCCAACTTAAGAGTCAACACACCAGGTGAGGTGAGTTCAACTGTGTTATCAATTGTGCTGAATGACCATATGTAAGTGCTGAGGAACTACAAGACCCAGAATGCACTGCAACTCTCCATGTCTGGAATTGAGGGCCCCTGCCCTACTGTCGACCCTGGAGAGGCAGAGCTCCCAGGGGTCAGCTGACTGATTATTGTTGACTGCACAGTTAACTCGCCTCACGTGCTCTCTGGGTCTGAACTGGACGCTGGACCCTTGAGGAAGCTCCGTAATGCGAATCGCCTCGGCGCACATCAGACTTTAACCTCACTGACTTTGCATGCGCAAGATAAAGACAATGTTGCAGTTAGGAAAAACATATCACCCTAGACAAGGACATCTCCCACTGAAAACCCAAAAAGTGTCTTATTAGTAGCAATCTGCTCGCTGCCCTGCAAACGGTCAATGCATTGCGGAATATCTGCTGTGCGCAATCAGAGGGCTACTTCAGTACAACCTGGTTACTGCTGTGAGACAAACTTTTAAAGCGATGCGAAATAAAGAAACTGTGGCAGTGATGACACGAGGCCAACGATCTTACAACGTTGTCCAAGGCAGTGATGAACGTAAGATTAACATGAACATTTAAAAATGTCATTTGAAAACGGTTTCAGAAACTGTGTGTGAGACAGAAACCCAAAGACCTGGGTCAGCAGCACTGGGTCAGACATAAGCTATGCTGATGTCAGGCAGTTATGCTACAGAGATGGGTGGGGGCTGGGGGGGAATAAATCAATGGAGGAATCAATATGGTGGGGTTGACCAGCAGGGGCTGGGAAACCCTGTATCTGGAGGGGTTGTCTGCTCCAGGACCTTCTGTTTCCACCAATTACCCCGGCTCAGTTATCCAGCTGTGCACACCAATAGTGCTTGCAATGTAGATTAAACCACAGTGAAAATCTGTGCACAGGACCAGTTAGTTCCAGCTGTAGACCACGATCTTATCCATAAAAATACTGAGAGCCATGGAGGGGGGGGGGGGGCGGGTACATGCTGAGAGCCATGGGTGGGGGGGGCGGGGGGTACATGCTGAGAGCCATGGTGGGGGGGGGGGGGGGGGGGTGGTTACATGCTGAGAGCCATGGGGGGGTGGGGGGGGGGGGTACATGTGAGAGCCATGGGTGGGGGGGGGGGGTGTGTACATGGGAGAGCCATGGGTGGGGGGGGCGGGTACATGCTGAGAGCCATGGGTGGGGGGGGGGGGGGGGGGTACATGCTGAGAGCCATGGGTGGGGGGGGGGGTGGTGGGGTGTGGTGGTGTGGGTGGGGGGGGGGGTACATGCTGAGAGCCTGGGTGGGGTTGGGGGGGGGGGTACATGCTGAGAGCCATGGGTGGGGGGGGGGGGGGGTACATGCTGAGAGCGGGGGGGGGGGGGGGGGGACATGCTGAGAGCCATGGGGGGGGGGGGGGGGTACATGCTGAGAGCCATGGGTGGGGGGGGGGGGGGGGGTACATGCTGAGAGCCATGGGTGGGGGGGGGGGGGGGTACATGCTGAGAGCCATGGGTGGGGGGGGGGGTGGGTGGGGGGGGTACATGAGAGAGCATGGGGGGGGGGGGGGGTAATAATAATTGGCTCCATCATCTGCTACCTTAGTCTGATTTGCAGTTAATTTGCATTTCCAAAAGATCAACTGACACTTCGGTTCTATGCTTTAACACAAAGCAACAGGTTTGTACTGAACATGTAACCTATTTAATCACGGCAGTGGTAACTGGTCAGAATGAAAACAAACAGCAAACAAACAGATCCGTGTACCAACCAGGTCAAAACATTTGCAACAGAGCCATACCAAACACCTCAAACGTTGACATGTTGAAATCTTAATGTTCTTAAGTTGATACATTAAGCGCATTACTGTGTTCTGAGCCAGTGTACTGGAGTGTGAGTATACACAGCTAATCAGATCACTGATCCAGGGTAACTGGTGGAAATCGAAGCTGGCATGAAATCCAGAAATCAATATGGTTCCCTCCAGAAACAGGGTTCCCCACCCCTGTATCCCACCATGCTGATCTACACAGAGGTCTGACCAAAGACCTCTCCAACCCTCCATTTTTGTAGTCCTGTTAGATTTTAATTTAAATGCCTGGCTTCAGCATCACTCAAACCACACGCTGCTGTTGTCTCAGGCAGCTGGTTTTGTAGCATGGGCACGGTTAATGCAACCACTTCTCAAAGAACATCAATGCTCATAGTGAAGTCATCAGTAATGTAATTTTTTGGCGTTCCCAGTTATCTTATTCCGCATTTGTTTGTACAATGTTGGGGGACATCTGGGTTATTTGAGCCCGTACCCTTCTTCTCTCCCTCCTGGTGAGCTGCTGCCCGTGGAGAAGTCTCCACACCATCCTCCCAGCGATGTTCGTATCGATACCCAGCAGCCGGAAGCCATGGTAGTAGTGTTTGAGCTCCTCCACCACCCTCTGACTCAGGGACTTCCGTAGCACTGCTTTCTCCATGGCCTTAGCGGCAGCAGGCGGTCCCGGAGCTGCCGAGGCCGGGGGTGGGGCTGGACCCTGCGCCGGGGGAGGGGCAGACTCTGCAGCAGAGGCCGGCTGCTTCTCCGACGAGTCATCCTCCACGGCCTTCTCCTTCTCCTTCTCCTTAACCTCCTGGAGCCAGCGGCCGGAACTGTGCAAAGACCGGGCCTGGACGCAGCTGGAGTGTCTGATGCAGACCAGTGCGCAGTGTGGGTGTGTCGACCGGAGCGCCCTCACAGTAACGGCAGTCCGCCTGGGGAGCTCCAGATGGTAGCGAATACAGGCCGCATGTGGGAGGGAGGCACAGGTTTGCCTCTTGGACAGCAAGTAGGAGCCCCTAAAAAAAACAAAAACTGTAAATGCCCTCTGTGCACGTTGCGGATACAAACCGCAGAAGTTCACACATTTAATGATTCATGCAAATCAAGTGTTGTTAACTTGATTACATTTTTTTCCACTTCAGGAAAGTCAAAATGCAACTGTGACAGCGAGGTAGTATGCTCAGCAACGTGTCTGCACTCCAGGAATAATAAGAGAACCGAGAGCATTTAATGCTGAAAATATACATTTACAAAAAAAATGCCACACTTGAATAGCTATTTAATTTTGGACACAATTCAGTAATGTTACGTAATTAAATTATACACTCCGGCTATGTATACAGTATTCATCTATTATATTCCACGAAACATTGCTGTTGTAGGCATTTTTCCGGTACATTATACAATGTACTAGACCGAGTTACATAACATTGCGAGGCGGACACTATCAGCTAAGCTTTGCAAAAAAAAAAAAAAAAAGTCACACAGCCATACTCTTTATGCCAGTGACAAAAATGGTTGTTCTAATGGTTTAACTGCATGACTTTCCTCAGTCCTTTCAAATACCTTAAAGTTTCAGATCGAAAGCTTACCTTGATCTCGCCACGGCAAACAGCACCTGTGAGCTGAACACTGCCATGGTGTGTGCCTTCCTTCTGCAAGTGAAATCGTAAAAAATAATTCAGTCCAAATGTCCTTTTCTGAGAATCATTATCATAACCTATGCTTAATTGAAACGCATAAACACCCCTGTTACATCTACAATACCTCTCAAAGAAATGCGATTGCATTTATTTTTAGCGAGGAATATTCCCAAAATAAATGAGTGAAAAGGACGCAGTGGTGAAACATAATATTGCACGCACTCTAAACTCACGTGTCCAAGCTTAGGCCACAGCCAGCTCAGCTCAGCTCAGTACAGCACAGTGCAGTGCAGTGCAGCCAGCGGGCAACAATGGCGAACAGCCCAATGTCGCCCTCATAGTCCGCACTTACTTTCACATTTACACTGCCTTAGCGCCCAACATCTGAAAAACTACGAAACATGTAACAAGGAAAGCGTTTTCCGAAATCCAAATGCCACTGCACTTGTTGCGTAACCAGTTTGAGGCTAGCGCTGCTACCTACTCTCACGTGTCCATCTTATATCATGACAATACACGCTGGTATGTGTATTCAATGTATTCAGGCATTTCAGTTTGGCTTGATACTAGCAAAGTCAGTTATCGTTATCAATCTTATAGTTAGCTGCCTTAACGTCACATACACAAAAACAAACTGCCTGTCGAGTAGCTTATTCATTAGCCGGCTAGCTACTGGGATCGCTTACAATGTAACTCCAGTTTATGATATATCCAACTCGATGCTATTCAATAGCAGCATTAGCTATCGCTGTTACCCAATCCAGCATCCAGTGTTGTTAGAGATTAAACCTCGCCTGCTCTGAAAATACATCACTGGCTACCTTGGAAATTTCCGTGTCCCAAAAAATTTCCAGTCACACGGCGACCATTCGACTCGGCTGACGGACTGGATGACTGCTGGAAAGATGGAGCTCGGTTTTGCGAAAACGCCTCCCGGAGCTCGGAGTCAAATTTCTTCGTCGGATGCGCACACAGCGCTGTCAGTGGCAATTCGGGTCTGCTTCCGTCGAAAAAATTGTAATCCATTCAAAACGTTCAGTCAGCCATGAGAACAGTAGTAGTTGGAACGGCTTCGATGTTGAAATATGCGACTATTTACAATGTTTTTCTGTTTATTATCCTTTTCCGACCAAGCCGTGAGCACACTAGTGTCCTGTACAGCCAGCTGAAGGTTGTCGTCTCCAGCCACACAAACTTGAGCGCGGCTGACACGCTAGTCACAGAGAAGGGACAACGCCCCTAAAATTCCTTGAGAGACAGCACTGAACACCAATGGCTGCTCTCAAAGATACTTACGCAATAGTGACGCAAGTCCAAGGCAAACCAATCGCCATATCTGTCGTGTTGGAACTTCCCTAGAATACCTAAAAAGGGGTATTACTCACTGATTAAATGAACTAAACAGTTATTAAGCGTGTCAGATCAGTGCATTTGTGTTGTTACCTCATTTTTATGTCATTAAGTGTATTTAACTTGACACTCATGTGTTCTCGAAAGTGTTGGTGTTTCTTAAAATACTGTCATGTCATCTGCGTTTATTGATTGTATTTCAGCCAACTGACCGCTGAGTTGTCATGCCTTGGAAATAAAATTGATATTTCTTGTTTCTGAAGGTGTGCAGCTATGTATGTATAGTTTGTGGCACAATAATTATTACTCAAAAATATATAATTAAGTTTAAATGTTCAAATCACAAATATGACACTTACTGTTGAAAAATAAAATAATCCTGAATTGTGAATAGCCTGAGTAGAAAACACCCCTGGGTCAAGGTGGCTAGTGCTCATTTACATTTTAATTATACATGCATTATTCTAATTTAAACTTTGGACATGTGCTGGTTTGATTGCTGTGTACCACATTGGCATTAAAGATATCAATTCATAATGCACTATGGATATAAAATCAAAACTTCTCATAGATTGAATCTTCAGTTTTGTGCCCTCCATCCTTTTTAGTGTTGAAACTTTCAATTGAAACTTGGTCATACCAGGAATTTTGCTTTATGTTTCTTCCAGGGTACACAGTTGGTTGCAGATATTTCCATTCACACTGTTGGGTATTTACAGTGTACTACCTTTAGAGTTCTACCATTATCATATCAATTCTACTGTCTTTTATTCTTTGGCAGATGTGAAAGCGGCTGATCATTTCCAACACAGGGAAAAGTCCCAGTGCCAGACATGTCATCTTGTTCCTTCCATTGATAATACCTCCAGAAATTTCATCTGTGAGGCACACAACTTGATAACTATAAAACTGACAATTTGTGGTGGGAATGAGCTTCCTATTTAAGACACAAGAATAATTAATGCAACATTAATTTCACTGGCAGGTTAGCACTGACTGCCTATAATGAGCTCATATTTGGAATTCAGTGCAAAATTTTTATGAATAGTTTGAATATAAGGAATACCTGAGGAAAACACAAACAGTTTTACTAAACAATGAATTCAATTGGCTAGAAAGGGTTGTTTTCTGTATTGTATGGCATATGCCCTCTGTATGCCACACAATACAAAAAACAACCTAATCTAATTTCATTATATGACCCTAATATGACCTCATAATAGGCAGATGGTGCTAACCTGCCAGTGAAATTAATAGTGCATTAATTATTCTTAATTATCCTTGTGTCTTAAATACGAAGCTCATTCCCACCACAAATGGTCATTCTGTCAGTTTTCTGGTGATAAATCCTATGATTATAGTATCGTGAACTTTCTAAAATATAATAATAAATGCATACATGTCTGAAGTTGTTTCTCTTGCCCAGCTGCTCAATGACATAATAATGACATAATAATGACATAGTAATGTCATAGTAATGTGCTCGTCAGAGAGGAAGCCAGGTTTTTCCAAGCATTTGTCCACTGTGATTTAATTCCCTGACCTTTCAAGAAAGTCCAGTTTGACGGTTTAACTGACCCACATTTTTTTTTTTACTAATTTCACCTTGTTTGAAATTCTAATTGTGTTTGGACCTCAATGGGAGCCGATTTAATGACAGCAAAATGTGGCTATTTTATAACGCGCTAGTTAATAAAAATAAACTACGATTCCCGATGTGCTCTTCGTTTGTCATGACATTCCGTCCAATCGGGAGCATGTTCTTTTGGCGCTGAGTGAGACAGGGCCCGAAGCAGGGCGCTTTTGTTACAGCTAGAGGGAGAGAGGGACACAGCTGTGCTGTAATATATAGCAGCCAGATTTATCCCAAGTCCGCTCCAACATCCCGCAAAATACGAGGCCCTCTCTCAAATCTACAGCCACTAAACCAGCCATGGGAACTGAAAACTGACTGAATAGTGTCCCTAATTTGACACAGAGTTACCAAGCGAAGAGGGCTGTACTTAGGAATTCTCCAGGCTTTTGTTGTAGCTGTTTTTTAATATATTGCACCAGGAAGCTCAGATATTGGGTGTATTTGTTTAGAATGGAACACGCTGAAGGTACTGGTATATTTTATTATCTTTACTTATTGTGTATATCTGGTTGCTGATTGCCATTGTTGTTACATTGCGCTGCAATCAAGCTTGCCAATTTTAAGCGACAGGTTTTATTTTCCCCTTATTCTTCAATGTAACGAGTGATGGAGGTGTAAACTGGCCAATTTGATTTAAAGGGGCAATGGCAGCCATATTGGTCGCTCGCCGCTTTTTGATTTCTCCTGTTGTAGCCATGCATTATTTGCGCATTTCCTTGCACAAATGAAAATGGCAGCTATGTTTTAACGTTGTTACCTGGAGTGTGGAACCGTTATGCTTATTTCTGTTCATGACCAACGCCACCTCAGTGCGTATACTCACTCCGAACAATGCTAATTAGCTAGCCATTTAGCTAGATAGCTAGCTTGCTAGTCAGCTGATGGCTAGGCGTTTAAACGCACGTCGATCTTGACAATAATTTAAATATTGTGCCATGCTTCAGTCATTTATTGCATCTGTATATCTGTATGGTAGTAACACTAGACATTATACTCAATAACCCCTTAAAAGCAAAATGTCACGGTTAAATATGTAGCAAATAGGTATATGATTTTGACGTATACCAGGGTGAAATGACTTCTGCTCGTTTTAACACTGTTAAACCGACGTGATCGTATCTACGTTAAGATGTAAAGCTTGCTGGATTTACTTCACATCGTACTGTCAGGGTCTTTTTTGTTCTTGAATAAAACTGATACAATGATCACGGTGTGACATTCGTAAGACGCATTGTGTTCCTGTGTCATTATTGCACCGTTTGTCGGCAGAGGAATTGTTTACCACACGAACTGGAGCTCACTCATCTAGCTTGTGCTGCAGCCTATTTGAATATGAACAAGAATGTGAAACAGGGGTTCACGATAAAGTAAGCTTTTGTGATTTTCCTTTTGGTGCTTCCCTGTTTAGATATGCGGGCACTGACTGACCGGGTGTCCAACAATAGACCCCACAGGGTAGCGCACCTTCTGTCAGTGCTGTCATAATCAGCGTATCGCTCTAATTAAACGTGGAGCGGATCCTTACTGTTGCTACATTTAGTTTTCACTAAAAATGAAAGATGGTTTTAAGGACCATAGCATATCAGTTCTCACCAATATTCGAATTTCCAAAATGAAAATAAACATGTCGAACCAGAGAGCGAGATGGTGGGCTACCTGTTTTTAGTTTTTAATGCAAAAATATCATGACGTGGGATACACAGAAAACCTAGCATGTCCATATCCATTTATGTAATTTTGTTTTTAGTTTGTTTTTCATTTTCAAGTTAAATTGGACATTTAAATGTTGAAACTTTCAGTGATAGTCACTGTAACTCTTTTGTAACTGCATTGTTTTGCACCTGGCTTTTACATGTTCTTATTTTGATGTAGATGCCTAGATATTGGTGACAGTTGTAGTTACCCTACCACAGACCCTGGAACATGTGCTATCACTAACTTATCTGAGCAGTTTCCTGGCATGTTGAAAACCGCCGCTCAAACAGTTCTGCTGTATTCTCATAGTATGTTTCTGCTGGCAGCACAGTTCTCCCTCCATCAGTCGGTCAGTTTCATTTCACTGCAGCTGTGAAGTTCATTTCCATATCTCAAGTGCAAGTAATGATAGATGGTGTTATATGTTAGCTGTGTGTCATATCAGGAATAGGCAAGAGGCTTGAGTGCAGATTGTCAGGATAAAATGTTTTTCATACATATGTTACTTATCTGCTGTAAAAGCATTTTTTTAATTTGCCTGGAAATTTATAACTCCATGCATTTTAAAATTATAGACCTGGTTTTTCTTTTTTTCTGTCTTCTTCAAGGTGTGAATTTCAATTTCATGGAATCTGTTGCTAGGATGTGTCTCTCTGAATCAGCGGCAACTTAAAAAATTCTGGCAGAAATGTTGCTCACCTGATACATTTGCCATGGAAACCATATGCACAACTGACACTGCCTGTGTGTGGTGTTTGGAGTGATGTTATTTTTTTGCAGTGATATGCAGATGGCCACAGTAAGACAGAGCTAAAACAATTAGCTCAGTGCTAAATATAAAAGCCTTTGTCAGGGATTTTAACTGACACATGCTTTGATCTGTTCTTTTTTCTTCAGATAAGGGAATGCTGGGTTTCTTTCCTCCTCTATGTGCTTATGCATAAGAAATATTAAATTGCTTTTATTGCAGAGTGTTTTCCTCTGTTTAATCTGAAGCAAGCGTCACACCCGATTCCTCTTTCGTGTGTCGCGGGAAGGTGCAGAGAGATTGGTAATCACAAGTCCTCAGGCTGTCTGTAGAGCAGAGCTGCATGTGGCAGACCTCCCTGTGTGACACAGAGCTTCGCTCCATCCACAGCTGCTGATAACTGCAGCCGAAAAGTGGCGCAGAGATCAGCTTTATTCACAGCCAGTAATAAATACAGCCGAACAGTGGCACAGAGATCAGCTTCATTCACAGCCAGTAATCAATGCAGCCGAACAGTGGCACAGAGATCATCTTCATTCACAGCCGGTAATAAATACAGCCGAACAGTGGCACAGAGATCAGCTTCATTCACAGCCAGTAATAAATACAGCCGAACAGTGGCACAGAGATCAGCTTCATTCACAGCCAGTAATAAATACAGCCGAACAGTGGCACAGAGATCAGCTTCATTCACAGCCAGTAATAAATACAGCCGAACAGTGGCACAGAGATCAGCTTCATTCACAGCCAGTAATAAATACAGCCGAACAGTGGTACAGAGATCAGCTTCATTCACAGACGGTCAAAAATACAGCCGAACAGAAGTACAGAGATCAGCTTCATTCACAGCCAGTAATAAATGGAGCCTAACAGTGGTACAGAGATCAGCTACATTCACAGCCAGTAATAAATACAGCCGAACAGTGGCACAGAGATCAGCTTCATTCACAGCCGGTAATAAATACAGCCGAGCAGTGGCACAGAGATCAGCTTCATTCACAGCCAGTAATAAATACAGCCGAACAGTGGCACAGAGATCAGCTTCATTCACAGCCGGTAATAAATACAGCCGAACAGTGGCACAGAGATCAGCTTCATTCACAGCCAGTAATAAATACAGCCGAACAGTGGCACAGAGATCAGCTTCATTCATATTCAGTAATAAATACAGCCGAACAGTGGCACAGAGATCAGCTTCATTCATATTCAGTAATAAATACAGCCGAACAGTGGCACAGAGATCAGCTTCATTCATATTCAGTAATAAATACAGCCGAACAGTGGCACAGAGATCAGCTTCATTCATATTCAGTAATAAATACAGCCGAACAGTGGTACAGAGATCAGCTTCATTCACAGACGGTCAAAAATACAGCCGAACAGAAGTACAGAGATCAGCTTCATTCACAGCCAGTAATAAATGGAGCCTAACAGTGGTACAGAGATCAGCTACATTCACAGCCAGTAATAAATACAGCCGAACAGTGGCACACAGATCAGCTTCATTCATATTCAGTAATAAATACAGCCTAACAGTGGTACAGAGATCAGCTTCATTCACAGCCAGTAATCAATGCAGCCGAACAGTGGCACACAGATCAGCTTCATTCACAGCCAGTAATAAATGCAGCCGAACAGTGGCACAGAGATCAGCTTCATTCATATTCAGTAATAAATACAGCCGAACAGTGGCACAGAGATCAGCTTCATTCATATTCAGTAATAAATACAGCCGAACAGTGGCACAGAGATCAGCTTCATTCATATTCAGTAATAAATACAGCCGAACAGTGGCACAGAGATCAGCTTCATTCATATTCAGTAATAAATACAGCCTAACAGTGGTACAGAGATCAGCTTCATTCACAGTCGGTATTAAATACAGCCGAACAGTGGCACAGAGATCAGCTACATTCACAGCCAGTAATAAATACAGCCGAACAGTGGCACAGAGATCAGCTTCATTCACAGCCGGTAATAAATACAGCCTAACAGTGGCACAGAGATCAGCTTCATTCACAGCCGGTAATAAATACAGCCGAACAGTGGCACAGAGATCAGCTTCATTCATATTCAGTAATAAATACAGCCGAACAGTGGCACAGAGATCAGCTTCATTCATATTCAGTAATAAATACAGCCGAACAGTGGCATAGAGATCAGCTTCATTCATATTCAGTAATAAATACAGCCGAACAGTGGCACAGAGATCAGCTTCATTCATATTCAGTAATAAATACAGCCGAACAGTGGCACAGAGATCAGCTTCATTCATATTCAGTAATAAATACAGCCGAACAGTGGCACAGAGATCAGCTTCATTCATATTCAGTAATAAATACAGCCTAACAGTGGTACAGAGATCAGCTACATTCACAGCCAGTAATAAATACAGCCGAGCAGTGGCACAGAGATCAGCTTCATTCACAGCCAGTAATAAATACAGCCGAACAGTGGTACAGAGATCAGCTACATTCACAGCCAGTAATAAATACAGCCGAGCAGTGGCACACAGATCAGCTTCAGTAATACCACACTTTGCATGCCGAGCTTTAGCCTTTTTCTTATTCCCAGGTGTTTGATTTGTACAGCATCCATGTCTGCTGTACAACACAAGATTGTGCAGGCGTTTAGTGTGTTGTATGGTAAAATTAAATGGCAAAGCGCAAATCCCTGTAATTCCAAGTGCAGATGGACATCTTTGTGCTTCGAGTGCTTTTCCTCCCACCAAGTCCTTTCATGCATCAGATGAATATTCTCCTGTATGTTGCTGAGGTTTCACCACAGTGCTGATCTCAGATCAGTGAGTGGCGCTGTGTGGTGTGCACGGCCCAGGGGTCTTTCTCGCATGTTGCTGAGGTTTCACCACAGTGCTGATCTCAGATCAGTGAGTGGCGCTGTGTGGTGTGCACAGCCCAGGGGTCTTTCTCGCATGTTGCTGAGGTTTCACCACAGTGCTGATCTCAGATCAGTGAGTGGCGCTGTGTGGTGTGCACGGCCCTGGGGTCTTTCTCACGGTTTGGGGGTTGAGAGCCTTGGGCCTGGGAGGGTCTCTTAGGGCAGTGGTGTTACTGACACACTGAGGTCTTATTCATATGCAGGAGGTCAGTATCCCAGGCTACGCTTCGACAAAAAACTTTTGTTATTCTGCAGGTTGCATAACAAAAACGAGATGGACAACCTTTCCTTCTCCATCCACAAAATATAAATAAAATGAATAAAAACAATGAAATCATGGATCACTCCTGTGATGTCTGCTGCATGTATAATCTGTACAACACTGCCTGTGCTCACAGACCCTAAACATTCTGTTCCTCACAGCGGAATGTGAGTTATATCACACACGTCCTTATCAGGTATGTTTATCTCAAGCGACTTGCAAAACAATATAAAAATTTCTTACACAATATAGCAGTATTTCTTGCATATTACCTGATTATACTGCTAAATAATATTGAATGTGGCAACATGGATAACTGTAAATAACCTATCCAACAGCTGAAGGGCAGAAATACATCTTGACTACGAGTCTGCAACTTGTCGATTTACACTTTGGAGAAGTGTAACAGTCTACCTCGCTGTTATTAGGGGAAGAGTTGTTGTCAGGACCCCAAAACCACCTCGTTTCTAAAAAAAGACAGTTGTTCAGGAAATGAGAACAACTGTTTTATTACATTACGTTACATCAGATAACTTCTAGTCACGTGTTGTTCTGGATAAACTACTATTCACAGCGCTATGCAACTCAGTACACAAGTAATGATGCAAGCTGAAAAACGGAGATGCAAGTTTGTGTTCTTTAACAACGTTGGAAATTCAGTTTTCTGTAATTCTGTATGAAGGGATTTAACCTTTTTTTGTCAAGTTCAAAAGTGTACCTGTTTTGTTTCCTCTTTCTCTTCCTAGGCCCTGTAAGAGAAAGGGAATCTTAAAGGATGCCGGAGCAGAACAATGGATTTCTCCTTCTCTTTCATGCAAGGGATCATGGGAAACACAATTCAGCAACCGCCCCAGCTCATTGATTCAGCCAACGTCCGGCAGGATGGAGTGTACCACGCAGGCAGCCAGGGGGGGCAGGAGGGAGGCCCCTCCGCCTACGAGTCGGCCTTGGAGTCCGGATTTTCCTACCCGCCGGAGGACCTGTCCGTGGTTACCAACGGTTACCCCCCGGCTGCAAGCCTGTATGAGCCCCAGGCCAAATACGCCATGTATTCACAGTTCCCCAACGGCTCGGCCAATGGTTACGGCGCCATCCGTGGGTATGGAGGAGACCACTGTCTCCCGATGGGGGGGGAGGGGCCAACGACAGTGCTGAGGGGCCCCCCGATGGTGCAGGAAAAACCCCCCTCGCCAACCTCGCCCCCACCCCTAAACCAGCACCCCCACCTTCTCCACCATCACAGTCACCACCTCCAGCACCTCCAGCACCTGAGCCCCTCCCCCTCCTTCCTCACCATCTGCCCCCGCCGCCGGCCTCGGTGCTGCCCTCTCCTCCACCCCCCCTGCTCTTCCCCTCCTCGCCCCCACCCCTTCCCCACTCCACTTTAGCCCCGCCCCCTGCCGTCATCTCCTCTCCTCCCCTGAACCCGAAGAAGACCAGCTCTCCCGAAATCAAGCTCAAGATCATCAAGACGTACCACAACGGCCGAGAGCTGTTCGAGTCTTCGCTGTGCGGGGACCTGCTGCAGGTAGGGAACGGGAGTCATCCGCAAACGATGGGGACACTGTCCTGTAGGAGGGTAACTGGCTTTCCTGGTCTTGGTATACTGTTGTGTGTGCTGGTGTTTTTCCCACCTTACGTGCTGTGCCTGAAGTGTTTTGAGCAGTTAATTATTTCTAATTGGACAATTTTAAATGGGAAATGTGAAAGATTATCGTAAAATAAACAAGAGCCACCAGGTGGCTGTCGCTGGAGGTCTGCTTTGACAAGGCAACAGTTGGCTCCTTGCTGGAGAATGAATGGGGGTTAACCTCATAAAATTCGCTAGCGGCCTCTACTGACCAGCTGCGCACCTGCAAGTGTGATCTGAGAATATGCTGAGTTTGTGTTCCTCTGATGGCATAAGCAGTGTGTATCTGGTGATAAATGTGCAGTTTGGTAAGAGTTCAGGAGCCGGGAGTGATCCGAGGGGGCGGGAGAAGGTTGCTGCGAGGGCCTGGAAGTTTCGGCTCAGGGTGGGTAAAGGGGGAGGATCAAAAAGAAGTGAACGCATGGCCTTTGTGCTGCAGGAGTTCCAGGCCAGCGAGGCGTCTCGCCTGAGGCACGAGCGGAAGAAAGAGAAGAGGAAAAAGAGTGCCGCTGACAGCAAACGGCCCGGACTGAGCGCCGAACAGGCGCAGGACCAGAGGCTGCCACAGGAGGGCGCCACTGAGCTCACCGCCAGACTGGCGCCTCAGGAGAAGCACAGTGAAGGGCCCAGGGACCAGCAGGGGCTGCTTAGGAGCCCGAAAAAAGAGCCGGAGGAACACAGTGTGAGTGAACTGCACCTCTCCCTCTCTCTCTTTCTCCCTCCCTCTCTCTCTCTCCCCCCCCCTCTCTCTGATATCACTGTCACCTCCCCCGTCTCAGTTTGTGTCTCATCTTATACCACACGCCCTCTTTTTCTTCCCCCCTGTTCTTCATTATTTCTCTGTCTCTATATCACTCTCCTCCTCCTTTCAGTTTCTTCCCCCTCTGTTCGCTCTCCTCCTCTTTGCCCTTCTCTCTCTCTCTCTCTCTCTCTCTCCTCAAAGCAGAGCAGTGGGAAGCTGAAAGAGTTTGTTGTTCATTAATGTAGGCACATAGTGGCTCGACACAACATCAAAACAGCCCCCCCAACCCCCGAAAATCCAATCAAAAGCTATAAATACGCAATGAGCTGTGGCAGTCTGCTTTTGATCATTCAGGCCAAATGGAATGCACTGATGTAGTGAGCCGGTTTCGGGGTGGAGGCTGCGGGATGTGGGGGTGGGGGGTGCTCAGAGTCAGCTTTTCCTGTGTACTACCCCCTCCTCACACAATGGGGAGGGCAGTGTGTGGCTGTTCCGCTGCTGTCCTCATTGTTGAGTGTATGCTATGTGTATGTCAGTGTATGTGTTTGTGTGTATATAATGTGCGAATATTTGTGTGTATGCCATGGCTGTGTTTGTTTGTAAAATGTGTGTGTGTGTGTGTAAGTTTGCATATGTAATGTGTGTTTGTAATTTCGTAAATGTTATGTGTGTGTGTGTGTGTGTGTGTGTGTGTGTGTGTGTAATTTTATAAATGCAATGTGTGTGTGTGTGTGTGTGTGTTTGTGTGTGAGTGTAAATTGGGTGTTTTTGGGTGCAGATTGATAGGCCCTGCTCCTCGCCTGTGTCGTCTCTGGGGTACCGTCTGCAGCGGCTGGTGGGGGACCTGGTCTGGGCCAAGGTGGGCACATACCCCTGGTGGCCCTGCATGGTGTCCTGCGACCCCCAGGCCAACGTCCACACCCGCATAAACACCAGAGGTACCGCCCGCTCCCCCAAATTACAGCACCCCTCCTGTTAAACACACCAGTTAGGGCCCTGTTACCTCACCCCAGCTTACATTACAAGCTGGCAGTGCATGCTAATCACCTGCCCGCATTCTGTTTCTCCTCTGTGTGGGCTGCGGGGTGGGGTGGGGTGGGTCTCCCTCTGCTTGCTAGGAGTGCTCTGTATGGTTGGTTAAATTTTTATTTATTAATTTAGTATAGCTTGATTAGAAGTAATTAAAATTTTTATTGATGTACACTGTGGTAATATAAATAAAAATAGAGGTGAGTTCGGTATTAAAAGGAGAGGGATAAGAGATGAAATGGTTAAAATGTTAAAGGAGAATGCAGGAGGCAGGGTTTAAAATGGTGCCGGGGGGTCTCAGATGGACCCTCCTCGTCCCCCTTCGTCCCAGCTAAAAGCCGCCTCTCATCCCCGTCTCCCCCCCAGGGCACCGGGAGTACCATGTGCAGTTTTTCGGGAGCGTGGCGGAGAGGGCGTGGGTGCATGAGAAGAGGGTGGTGGAGTATGAGGGCCGGGATCAGTTTGAGCTGCTGCAGGCAGAGACCCTGCGCAAGACCACCAACCCTGTGGAGAGACAGAAGGTACTGTGTGTGTGTGTGTGTGTGTGTGTGTGTGTGTGTACACTTGTTTGTGTGGTGTTTGATGTATTATAAGATAAATAACTTTCGGCTGCTTGATTTAGCACTATTATTAAGGACAGCTAACTTTTCCATCATATTTTAAAATATTTGTCTGTAATGTGCTGCAGTGTGACAGTATCTGTTATGTAAATGTAGTACCTGTTTGAACTGTAACACGGTGTAACGTCTCTGCCAGCTCTGTCTGTAACACAGTACATCATCTCTTGCAGCTCCTGAGGCCCATCCCCCAGCGTGAGCGCGCTCAGTGGGAAGTGGGCGTCGGCCACGCGGAGGACGCCCACCTGATGACGCGTGAGGGGCGCATTGAGAGCTACACCTTTATCTACGTGGACCCGGAGGACGGAGCCTCGCCCCCCCGGAACCCCTCTGACCGGAAGGCCACGCGGCCGGAGAGGAAGGCACGGCGGTCACGGGGGTCCTGGAGCAGCAGGGGGAGCGCGGAAACACCCCCCCGTCGACAGCAACCCAAACGGCAGTGCAGCTTGAGTGGTGGCACAGGGGCGGAGCAACAGCAGGCCAGTGAGGAAGAGGAGGAGGTATGGAATGACTGGTGAATTCTACAAGGTGCTCGTGACTAGCAACTCCATCGCTTATTGTTGTTATAATTACTGCTTCTATGATTGTTTTAAAATGAATCCTTATTTTTATTAATGTTAGTAGTGGTTGTGGTAGTGATTGTGTTTGTATTAGTCGTATTATTGTGATTACTATTTAGGAGGAAAAGGAGGAGGATGAGGAGGCAAAGCCCTCTTCCCCCGCCCCCCTGTCTACTGACCCCAGCCCCGAGCCCCGCCCACCATCTCCCAAACCCGCCTGGAAGACAGCGGCGGCCCGCAAGCTCCTTCCACTCTCCATCACCATGAAGAGGCTGAACGTGGAGATCACCAAGTGCGACTGGACCCTGTACCGGGAGAAAGCTCCGTCGGAGGCCAGGCCTCGGAGCCCTGAGGCGGGCAGCAAACAGGCCGAGCCATCCCGCTGCTCCCCCAGGGTGGGTGGTCCCTCACATGCAGACATTCCCCTATTCTGCTGGAGGGGTGTTACTGCCCATGATGAGCTGATCTTTCTGACCCCCCCCCACAGAGCTGCAGTGGAAAAGTCGAGGCAGGAGTGAAGGATCAGGAGAAGCAGGAGCGGACTGTACCACCTGCAGGGCGGAGGGGTGAACAGGGTGTGGCACAGCACATGGCAAATGAGCACCCATCAGGTACTAGAGATATTTGCGAACACACACACAAACACACTTTCACAAACAAATACTCACATACATATTCTCTCACATACACACCCCTGAATACATACATGTTAATCATAGAACTAGCCAAAAACACATGCTTGTATACACATTGCAGCACACATACACAGACAGATGTATTCTGTCTTGTACACATGCACACTCGTATGCATCCATGCACAAAACACATATAAGCACACACACAGATACACCCAGCCTGTGTCTGCACATATAAGCACACACACAGATACACCCAGCCTGTGTCTGCACATATAAGCACACACACAGATACACCCAGCCTGTGTCTGCACATATAAGCACACACACAGAAACACCCATCCTGTGTCTGCACATATAAGCACACACACAGATACACCCAGCCTGTGTCTGCACATGAAAGCACACACACAGATACACCCAGCCTGTGTCTGCACATATAAGCACACACACAGATACACCCAGCCTGTGTCTGCAGTAGATTCATGGAGAGGGACTGCTCCTGCTCCAGATGAACGGGATTCCTTTGTGTGATTTTTATGGCCGTGTTTTTCTTACAGTGGAATGGAGTGACTCAGACGCTGAAGCGTAATTTTCTGCGGGCGCCTTTTGTTATGCTAAACAGCCTGTAGCAGATGCTGCTTTTTGATTTGTGGTGTTTCTTTGGGGAGGAAATGACACTAATAATTTGCACGAACATTCGTAATGGCAGGGGTGCATGAGTCAGATCTGAAAAGGAGCATTCAATAACACCCCTGTGTGAGAGTGCAGTAGAGGTGTGAGAGTGTGTGTGAGTGCAGTAGAGGTGTGACAGTGTGAGAGAGTGTGTGTGAGTGCAGTGTGACAGAACTTTAAACTTTGGGACCAAATACAGCCTTCATTTTGAACATGATGTTAGAGCAGGAATAGGAGACTCACATTTCGCTTCTCACCCACCCACCCACGCAGAGAGAAAGCCCCAGCGCCGGTCCATACGGAGTCGCTCCGAGTCAGAGAAGGCCTCAGACCCCGTGCCAAAGAAGAAGGTGAAGAAAGAACAGGCGAGTTAAGGAGCATCATATCCCTTCTGCAAACACAGCCCGGCATTCACAATGATCTGTTAAAAATGTCATTTATTATTCTACCTAGAATTACGTTTTTAAATATTCTCACTGTTCATTTTTTGCAGGCAGAAGCACTTCCACTGACAGACTTAAAGACAGGATCACAAAAAGGTTCATTTTTTGTTGTTGAATATGTTATTCACAGAAGTGTTTCACATGGAGTAACTTTTTCAGTGGTACTCAATCGCCTGGGTATTTTCTGAATGTTTGGCACATCCAACCAAACTCAGGTTTAACAGACTCCAAAAGGCACCAGGGCGTCTTCATAAAGAGGGTTAAAAAGAGATGAGCTTAGATTAGCTTCTCCAGTTTAATGTATATTAAGTATACTGCATGTTGTGTGTCTTTTGGTTTCTGCCTTAGCAGAACAAAACTCAGTTTAAATGTGAAAATGAAGTGATCAGTCATGTTGTTTTGGTTCCCTGGAACCTTCCGGCAGTGCGGGAACTTATAGGGGAATGTTTGAGTCCCTCTCTCCGTCTCTCCAGGGGCGAGCGAGATCTCGGACTCCTGCAAACCCCTGAAGAAGAGGAGCCGGGCCTCCACCGATGTGGAGCTGGTCAGCTCACAGTACAGAGACACGTCCGACTCAGACTCCAGGGGCCTCAGCGACCAGCAGGTAAAACTGTTACTGTGACTATGACTGCAAAGGTGCATTTATTTCAGAAAAGACAATTACAGTATGAAGTGGAGATGTTCAGAAGCTCCTGTGGTTTCATGAGCATTTCTGTGTGTGACCCAGAGGCCAGGAGCGAGCTGTTGCTTCTCTCTCTGCTCCTCCTTGCTTGGTGGTACAGGGAAACCCAGTGAGCGCCTCTCCTCATGTGCTCCTGTGCGCCCTCTGCAGGTGGAGTTTGAGAAGTCCTCCGACAGCCCGGCAGCTGCAGATGCAGACGGCTCTGATGCGCAGTCGGTGGACTCCAACCTGTCCAGTGATGGCAGCTGCGCATCCCGAAAAGACACAGTCTGTCAGGTGGGAGGCGCGTTCTGTGTGTGCATACAGTTCATTCACACTGTCATAACCACAGCAACACCAGTTCAGTACCTTCCCCAAGGGTGTCACAGCAGTGCCACAGCTGGGAATTAAATCTGCAACCCCATAACCATGATGCTGTACTGTGACGTCCGTGCTCCTCGTTCCGCTCCCTAACCACTGCCCTGCACTTCATCCTCCACTCAGATCTGTGAGCAGTTTGGTGACGCGCTGCTGGCTTGCGTAGGGGACTGTAACAGGCGGTTTCACGCGGCGTGTTTGGGGCTGGATGTATCGGCAGACGAGAAGTTCACCTGTGCGGAATGTAAGACAGGTGAGATACCTCCGCACCCTCCTGTGGCTTCTGTCTAACAGTGAGGGAAACTCACGCTAACACAGAATTGGTTTTCTTGCGCAGGCACCCATGCCTGTTTCTCCTGCAAAGCCAACGATGGAGACATCAGACTGTGCACAGTGGGGGGGTGTGGCCGCTTCTACCACGAATCCTGTGCCCGCAAACACACGGGGGTTCCTGCCGAAGCTGGTGGCCTCCGCTGCCCCCAGCACAGCTGCGCCACCTGCAGGCTGGAGAGGGACATGCACAAGGCCTGCAAAGGTACCTGCGGAAACACGCTCAGATCTCTATATGGCTGGGGGTTGGCAAAAACATTTGTGTTTTTATTATGTTGCACCTATTTTGTTTTCCATTGCATTGATCCTTTTTTTCACTAATGTCTTGGCCATTCAGTTGTTTTTGTTCCCCCATGTTTGTTTTGGTAGTGACTATAATGTTGTTTGTGTGGACCACAGGTAGACTCGTGATTGCTAAGCTGTTAGTTAATGGGCAGCCAAATAAAGAATCCAGAGTAATGTCTGATATCAACACAAATTCTATCCCATGCACTTATTGAGAAACTCATGTAGGTCATTTTAATGTTCTGCTTTCATCTTTATAAATGATGATGTCTCAGTATGGCTCTCACTGTATCTCTCTGTCTCTGTCCCTCGCACTTTCCCTCTCTCTCCCTCTCTCTCTGTTCCTTGTGCATTCCCTTTCTCTCTCCCTCCGTTCCTGGCACCTCCCCTCCCAGGGCGTATGATGCGCTGTATCCGCTGCCCAGTGGCCTATCACGTGGGAGATGGCTGCGTTGCCGCGGGCAGCATGGTGATCACGCCCCACATCATCATATGCAGCAGCCACGCTGCCCCTATGAGGGGCGCCCTGCCCTGTGCCCCGCTCAGCGTGGGCTGCTGCTTTCAGTGCTCCAGAGGTGAGGCTGCGGGTCGCTGCATGCCCTGCTGCAGTACGCTAACCTAAACTACAGTACGTTATGCTAAATCACATTACAGAATATCGCTAACCTAAACTACAGTACGTTATGCTAAATCACATTACAGAATATCGCTAACCTAAACTACACTACGTTATGCTAAATCACATTACAGAATATCGCTAACCTAAACTACACTACGTTGTGCTAAATCACATTACAGAATATCGCTAACCTAAACTACACTACGTTGTGCTAAATCACATTACAGTATATCGCTAACCTAAACTACAGTACGTTGTGCTAAATCACATTACAGTATATCGCTAACCTAAACTACAGTACGTTATGCTAAATCACATTACAGAATATCGCTAACCTAAACTACAGTACGTTATGCTAAATCACATTACAGAATATCGCTAACCTAAACTACAGTACGTTATGCTAAATCACATTACAGTATATCGCTAACCTAAACTACAGTACGTTGTGCTAAATCACATTACAGTATATCGCTAACCTAAACTACAGTACGTTATGCTGAATCACATTACAGTATATCGCTAACCTAAACTACAGTACGTTGTGCTAAATCACATTACAGTATATCGCTAACCTGAACTACAGTACGTTATGCTAAATCACATTACAGTATATCGCTAACCTAAACTACAGTACGTTATGCTAAATCACATTACAGTATATCGCTAACCTAAACTACACTACGTTGTGCTAAATCACATTACAGAATATCGCTAACCTAAACTACACTACGTTGTGCTAAATCACATTACAGTATATCGCTAACCTAAACTACACTACGTTATGCTAAATCACATTACAGAATATCGCTAACC
The DNA here is from genome assembly GCA_019788955.1 of Albula glossodonta. Classification (NCBI taxonomy): domain Eukaryota; kingdom Metazoa; phylum Chordata; class Actinopteri; order Albuliformes; family Albulidae; genus Albula; species Albula glossodonta. Next base: position 24,211 of record JAFBMS010000609.1, read on the forward strand.
TAAACTACACTACGTTGTGCTAAATCACATTACAGTATATCGCTAACCTAAACTACAGTACGTTGTGCTAAATCACATTACAGAATATCGCTAACCTAAACTACACTACGTTGTGCTAAATCACATTACAGAATATCGCTAACCTAAACTACACTACGTTATGCTAAATCACATTACAGAATATCGCTAACCTAAACTACACTACGTTGTGCTAAATCACATTACAGTATATCGCTAACCTAAACTACACTACGTTGTGCTAAATCACATTACAGTATATCGCTAACCTAAACTACAGTACATTGTGCTAAATCACATTACAGTATATCGCTAACCTAAACTACAGTACGTTATGCTAAATCACATTACAGTATATCGCTAACCTAAACTACAGTACGTTATGCTAAATCACATTACAGAATATCGCTAACCTAAACTACACTACGTTGTGCTAAATCACATTACAGAATATCGCTAACCTAAACTACACTACGTTGTGCTAAATCACATTACAGTATATCGCTAACCTAAACTACACTACGTTATGCTAAATCACATTACAGAATATCGCTAACCTAAACTACACTACGTTGTGCTAAATCACATTACAGAATATCGCTAACCTAAACTACAGTACGTTATGCTAAATCACATTACAGAATATCGCTAACCTAAACTACACTACGTTGTGCTAAATCACATTACAGAATATCGCTAACCTAAACTACACTACGTTGTGCTAAATCACATTACAGAATATCGCTAACCTAAACTACACTACGTTGTGCTAAATCACATTACAGTATATCGTTCCTGCAAAATACATTACAGCTTGGCAGACACTCTTATCCAGAGTTATCAGCCACTGCTACGACTACGACCTATGAGTACTGCCACCAGTACTACTCCTACATAACCCGGAAAACTGCTCTATCCATTGACAGCTCTGTTTAAAAAACAAACCTACATCCATTGTATCACCATAAAATGAGGTGACTGAGGACCCTGTCATAGCGGTCCAGTAAACACTGCTCAGTGTTGTATTACTGTCATATAAACCCGCTTTATTGGGACCTGTTGTGAGCCGGGCCCGACCATGCCAGCAGTTGTAGCATTTTGTCTCGCTGGCTTGTTTTTAATCTACAATAAACCTTTAATCTAAAATAAAATTTGCCCTCCTCTACACATGCTAGTAATCAAGGCTTGAGATGTACTAAATTCTCTCTTCCTGTTTCTCTCAGATTAGCGCCCTAACACTGAGGGTGCAGTCATTGTCTCTGATTTAGGCTTCCTATGTCTGATCCCTCGGTAATAAGCTCTTGTGTTTTCATTTGAAGATTCTCTGCAGGTTGGAGCTTGCAGCCTTTTGAACTTAACAAACCTCCTTCCTTTTTAATGCTCCTTCCTCTCCACCCCCAGCAATCTTGTCTCATAATTAAACAGATTTTTGTCTTCTGCACCACAAGCAGAAATGCTAGAGAATGAGTGTTCACTCAGCGAGAGAGTTTGCAGTACTGAAACATGGTCACCAAACGGAGAAGTTCAGGAGTCCCTTTCCACCATTACTTCCTTGCTTGTTAGTCACTATGGATAAGAGTGTCTGCGAAATGCTTTTAATGTATTTCACCTACAAAATAAACTTGGGTGGGCGTATTTTGAAAAACCACAACAGTGAATTCTGACATATTTGATGATTTTTTTAATTAGATTTTTGTTACACCTTTTTCTCAACCCGTAATGAAGTACGAGAGTTAAGAGTGAAAATCAGTCAAATCAGTAAGCTCGAATGCATTTCAATGCTGCATAGGGTTATGTCTTGGTTTTTTTCTTTTGTCTCGCGGCATTGTGGGTAGCTCATGACCTCTGCTTCCTGTTTGTTGTGTACAGGACTGTTAGTGCAGGACCGCACTGACATCATCCTGCGCTCCTACGCCTACAAATCCCACTACCTTCTGACCGAGTCCAACCGGGCTGAGAAATTACCCATGATTCCCTCCTCTTCAGCAGATGCCAAAAAGAATGTTGGGAAAGGTAACAGAGTGGGTTATTTTTTGTACAGACTTTTTTAAGATTTCTCTTTTGTGTGGTTTTCTTTTTTTTTTTTTTTTTTTTTTAGCTCTTTTTCAAAATATTTCTCTCGTAATTCCCAGGGAATGAAATAATACATTTATCAGGCACTTTTCAAAGGCTCAAACACTCAGATGATTCGTATTTCTTGTGACACTCTGTATGTCATTAGCTATTTCAGATGGGATAGATTTTAGAGATATTTAGTTAAAATAAGCATCAATGCCATGACAGTTGCTTTAAATTCAACCGACACCATAAGCTGATGTCACAATAGAAATAGTCGAGTAGCCACTCCCCTCTGATAGAATCATTCAGAAAGTCTAGCTTAGGGCTGCACAATGAGTGAGTTTTGTCTAGATGTCAGGACTGTAAAAAAACTTCCATCAGCAAATGGGGTCACAACCCTTTTTTTCTTTCCTTTTTTAAAACAAGCTGGCCCGATTCCAGATACTCCACTCTACAGATTCCGTGAATGTGTGGCACCCAGGAAAGTGTAAAACAAACAGTGGCTGCACAGCTGGAGGTGGGGGGGGGGGGGGGTGGTTGTGATGGCAACAAGGCAAATGCTTCCGTTTGCAGCCTGAATGCGCCGGGATGTCACGTTCATGCTGGTGCTTCGGTTCGGTAGTGTGATTTACGATTTCGTCCTGCAGTTTTCAGTGTTGTCGTGACACAGAATGATAAATTACTCTGTGTGCCACGCTCTCAATGTGAATGTAACGGCAGAGACACCAGCGATCGCCCTGCCCTGCCCTAGGGCACACAGTGTACATGAGAGCGTTAGAACATTATGTGACACATGTTTGTTTTTTTGTTTTCTTGCATAAGAACAAGCTGTTCAGCCCGTCTCAGCTTGTCACTCCTGTTTAGAGTGAGTCTGGCACTGTGTCCAGCCCGGTCTTAAACAGCCCAATTGTTTTCTGTTTTCTTCCAGGATTTGATTCAGTTGAATTACAGTTTAGTTCATTCAGGAAATGAATTCAAATCCAGTTGAGGAAATGGCCATCATGTTCTGTGGAGAATTTGTTCAATGAATCTCAGTTAATGTAAGGTGTCACCTTTTTCCTTACTGTTTCTCTGTGTGCATATCTGCGTGCGTGCGTGCGTGTGTTTGTGTGTGTGTGTTCATGTGTGTGTGTTTGCGTGTGCATGTGCGTGCATGTGTGTTTTCGCGTGTTCATGTGCGTGCGTGTGTGTGTTTGCGTGTTCGTGTGTGTGTTTGTGTGTGTGTGTTTGCGTGTTCGTGTGTGTGTGTTTGCGTGTTTGTGTGTGTGTGTTTGCGTGTTTGTGTGTGTGTGTTTGCGTGTTTGTGTGTGTGTGTTTGTGTGTTCGTGTGTGTGTGTGTGTGTGTTTGTGTGTGTGTGTTTGCGTGTTTGTGTGTGTGTGTTTGCGTGTTCGTGTGTGTGTGTTTGCGTGTTCGTGTGTTTGCGTGTTTGTGTGTGTGTGTGCGCGTGTTTGTGTGTGTGTGTGCGCGCACACTTGTGTACAGGTGGAAAGCTGCTGTGCTGTGCCGGCTGTCCAGCCTCCTTCCATGCGGAATGTTTGAACATGGAGATGCCAGAAGGGGCGTGGCTCTGCGGGGACTGCAGGGCGGGGAAAAAGCCGCGCTACAAACAGATCGTCTGGGCCAAACTGGGCAACTACAGGTGCGACACGCCCGCACAGCCAGCTCACCTGCTGAGCATCACATGCTTTACATGCTTTCTCCTCTTCATGCCTTTGGTGGAACAGCTGAGTCTGTAGAGTTGGTCTCTGACAGCTTTGAGTTCCATTGCACTATGGGATTAGTCAGTCTTTCTGGCTCATATATGAATAACAGTGCTTCATTGGCAGGATAACAAAAGCATGTATAGAACGAAGTTGTGTGTGTAACTGTGTGTCCCCCTGTCTGTCTGTGTAACTGTGTCGCCCCCTGTCTGTGTGCGTATGTAACTGCAGGTGGTGGCCAGCAGAGATCTGTAACCCTCGGCTCGTCCCCTTCAGTATCCAGCCCCTGAGCCACGCCATCGGGGACTTCCCCGTCTTCTTCTTCGGTTCCCATGACTATTACTGGATCAGCCTGGGCCGGGTGTTCCCCTATGTGGAGAGCGACAGGAACATCGCCGACGGACAAATCGGCATCAACAAGACCTTCAAAAAAGGTGAGGTCTTTCAGGGAGGGCCATGTGACCATCATACTAACCAATGAAAATCCACACAGTTACATTTACATTAGTCTGTATTGTGGTGATGCATTTAAAATGTGCATTGTTGTCACTCATCTGAAAAGCAGTTGCAGAATATTTTTCTGTCCTTGACAAGAGATGAAGCCGATACGTTTAACTTGGCTGACTGGCTGCCACCCATGACCCTGTTTCACCAAATCTCTGTGTTTGGCAGCGCTGGAGGAGGCTGCGAAAAGGTTCCAGGAGCTGAAGGCTCAGAGAGAGAGCAAAGAAGCTCTGGAACAGGAGCGTCACCAGTGCAGAAAACCGCCCCCATACAAGTTCATCAAGGTAAACCCCCCCTTAAAATTCACCAAGGTAAACCCCCCCATATAAGTTCATCAAGGTAAACCCCCCCTTAAAATTCACCCAGGTAAACTCTGACCCTACAAGTTCATCAAGGTAAACCCCCCCATATAAGTTCATCAAGGTAAACCCCCCCTTAAATTCATCCAGGTAAACTCTGACCCTACAAGTTCATCAAGGTAAACCCCCCCATATAAGTTCATCAAGGTAAACCCCCCCTTAAAATGCATCAAGATAGACCCCCCCCCCTTACAAATTCATTTAGGTAAACTCTCACCCGACAAGTTCATTAAGATAAGACAGACTCACATATAAACACGTGCCCTGACACAAATGCAATAAAGTCACTGTCATGCACACACGCTCTCACATGTGTATTTACATTCCTGTGCACAAACACACACACCATCCCCTACTCCCCCCGTCTAACGCACTGCCCCCCTCCCCCCAGTCCAATAAGCCCGTAGGTAAGGTGCAGGTGCACGTGGCGGACCTGTCGGAGATCCCGCGTTGTAACTGCCGGCCCACAGACGAGAGCCCGTGCAGCCAGGAGTCTCAGTGTCTGAACCGCATGCTGCAGTACGAGTGCCACCCCGAGGTGTGCCCCGCTGGCGCCCGCTGCCAGAACCAGTGCTTCAGCCAGGGCCGTGGCCCGCCCACCGAGGTCATCCGCACCGACGGCCGCGGCTGGGGCCTCAAAACCAAACAGGACCTGAAGAAGGTGTGTGTGAACTTTGGGTTCGGAGGGGAGACGTGAAACAAAGTACGAGGTGTGGCTATTAAATAACGAGGCATGGGCTTATGTAGCATGCGCAAACCATGTGGTGTACACTGACCAATGGGCAAGCATAAATAACCCCTGAAAGTATCTGCTCGTTGTCTTCAGTTTGCTGTTACGCATCGCTTGAGGTAGATGTGTTTTTCTTGAGCATGAGTCTCATTATTTAATACACTGTTATTATAGCTGCTGTTGCTGTTGTTAGTAGTAGTTGTAGTCAGCATAGTATTATTTGACATAGCAGAAGTCATGCTCATACTTGTCGTAGATACATTATTAGTTGCTATTCATTCATTCAGGTGAGGGGAAACAGGGAAAAATAAACTAGCTGAGACTACCTTGCTGACTGACCCATCCAGAATAATAAGTCAAAGTGAATTCATCTTTCTGCACACTTCATTTATCACGAAATAAAGTGCCAGGATATGTCAT
>JAFBMS010000609.1:35000-45000 GCA_019788955.1 Albula glossodonta
GTGTTGATGGTTGAGAACCGTTGCTTATTTTTTTTACATTTTTTGTTTTTTGGCGGCGGAATTCCTTTTTCCAAGGTGATAGGAACAGACACTTGACACCCTTGCTGCTTACTCTTTTTTGTTGTTGTTTTTGACCTGTCGTTACCATGGTTACCCGCGAGCGCTGCGTGTTGGTGACGGTTTGTGCGAACACCTCACTGGGAGCGTCGCAATCTTTCTCAAACAAAACTCACTCCAAAAAAACAATAACCTTGTGTTATGTACCTCTTGAAAAAAAAAAACAAAAAAAAACTTATATATGATGATGATGATATTGGGAAAGATTGGGAGAGTAAACTGTGCAATGTTAGCGGGATTGCAGTATATAAATGAATTGAGGCGCCGTCGTCATTTGGAGCATGTTATTTTACGGCCATCCTTAATGAACTGCAATTAAGGAGCAAAAAGCCTTCTTTTAACTTGGGTAGATTTTTTAAAGATATATTTATTGATATATTTATATGTATATGTTTACAAATTCATCCTCTTGCATTGTCTTGCTGAGAGTTGTGTCCCGTAAAAAGCAAAAACTAAAAAAAATTGATGTTTTTAATATGTTGGTCTCACACATTTTTCATGCCTCGCGGTCATCGTCGATGGTGATCATGTGACTTGTGCATTGATGAAGTCAGATGGCTCGAAAGCCTTGAAAGTTTCTTTTTTTTTTTTTTTTTACTAAATTAAAATATAAATTTCCTAAATATGCCAAACCATATTAGGCCTCTCCCCAAGAGAAATGAAAAAGCATGTGAGTCACAAAAAGATGTCACAGTTTTGTAAGTGTATGTGAATTTAAATCTGTTATATTCATAAGTGTGCACTTATGTGAAAATGACACTAAGGTGGTCCCATGATGATGATGTGATCATCATGTGGTCCCATGATGATGATGTCATCAGCACAAACTGTTGAACAGGAGAAGAGGTGTTGGTGATGGTGCCAAGATAAGGTTAAAAAAGCAATCATCACCGAGCAGAAATCAAACCATGATATGAAATGAATTTTATTTTTTATTTATTCACTGTATTTATTGCTTATTTTATTAACATTTCTCTTGTGTACTCTTTGTATAGTTTATTGAGGGTGAGATAGACATGTCACAGACCTGACCTGGTCTCTGTGTCAGGTCCTGCCAGAGATTATGAAGACCCTCTAGATAGGCAGCCAGTGTGTAAATTCTGTCGTCCGTTTGTCTTAACTATGAGAGGATCAGGCCACCAACGGCAGTCTCTGGTGCTATTTTAAGGTATACAACATCCATTTCTCCAGTATTTCACTTGATCATGCTCCTCTTAATGATGTTTCAGAGAGTAGAAGGGGATATTTCAGGATAAACAGAAGGGAGACAGAGCTAGTAAAGTTTCATGGAGTTGAATATCTGGATGACCTACATGATCATTGATCATTGATTCAACAGTGCAGATGTTGGAAGCCATTAGCTTTTGTATTCTCAGAATGGTCCATTGCAACAGTCACAGCAGCTAGACTCTTTGCTCCAAAGAGCTTGTTGATTGGCAAATTCAGGTATTTAAAAACCATTTTATGGCGGAGGATTGTCTTTGTTTCCGTTGTGCTGCAGTGAGTACGGTGGTGTGAATGGGCGTAAGCTAGATGGAGTGAAGCTTTTTTCCCCTTCCTCTACTCCTACCTCTATTACTGATCTGGCATGAAACATTTACAGGTTAAAATGATATTGGCAAGTGCTCAAGAATTTCCTTGTTCAAAAATTCCAGAAAGGAAGAGGGGCAGAAAATCATGGTTGAAATTTAAGGATAAATTATATTTATTTATGTTTAGAAGGCTTTCACAGAGGAAGATGGTTGTTTATTGAATGAGGTAGCTATTTTTCCCTCAACGAATTGTTTACGAAAATGATCTGTTCTAGAAGTTACCGTGTTTAACAGGGATTGAAATGGGAGTCTATACTTGAGGAGTTATGAGCTTTTTTGGAGGATGAATCAGAGGGAAGTGTGCTTTGAGTCACGCTTAGAGCAATCCTAACTGCCCATGTTTCCGTGGAAACTGAACCCGCTACCTTAAACCTGTGCAGATCATGATCTACACCAGATACCAGTCCAGTTTCTGCCCCTCAAAGCTGAAGCACTGCCCACTCATACATAAATCATACCTGTCACCTGTTCTGTTACCATGGCGAGGGCTAAAATGGTATCTTTAGGAACTTCTGGAAGGAGATGCAATGTGTTATTGCAAAGAGATTATTATTATTTCTAGATACATGTATTCACATTTCACTCATAAGTGTTTGTAACCATGTTTTGTAACCATGGCCTGTGTGTCTTAATTGCCTTTTTTTGCATTTATCTTCAGTATGTTACGTTTTATTTTTATATGATTCCTATCTACAATGCCTTGAATATTTTTATCAGTTGTATATCACATCCAGTTGTTGAATTCTTTTTCTGTTAATTCAACAGAAAACTCAGCTGCTCCCGTTAAACCAGTTACAGTGTTGTGATCATTTGCACCCTTTTTTTTTATATTGATTTAATGTAATATATTGCTGAGAGGGAAAGGGCCTTTTTTGTGAAGCAGTGGTACTCAGCTCTCCTCTTGGAGAGCCCCAGGTGTGCTGGTTTTTGGTTATTTTTCAGGCGGCACATAACCGTTTTATCTGGTTTGGCAATTAACTTGTCTCACCTGGCTTCTCGGGTCTTAATTAGTCGGTAATTATAAAAATGAAAACCAAAGTCGGCTTTCCCCTCAGATCTCCAGGTCCAGGAGTGAGGATGTCTGTTACAAAGACTTCGGTTGAGCAGAGCCGGCGTACTCAACCTGACCTCTGGAGGTTTAGTGTTCACGGCGTAGTGTAGCGTAGCTGCTCGTGTCTCCATGCTTGCTGTTAGGCTAAAGTAACACACCAGCGCCCTGAGCAAAGCCCGCCCCTGCCTCATTGTGAAATACTATAATGACTATTAAAATTAAATGGCAAGTAGCTGTTGTGATGTGAAGTAACTTCTTGAGCTTTCATAACCTGTGCGTTTGTGTGTACTTAATCTACTCCTGTCTGAAACAGGTGCACCTACATGTGTTTTTTTCACCTGTTGTTGGTCACTTTATAATGAAGCAGCACTTGTATAAGAAAGGGAGGCTTCATCGAAACCCTGAATCTAGAGTTGTGAGGGTTCATGAATCTCATTATGGGCAAGGTGATCACCTGCTGTCAATCACTGACCATGAACCAATCAGGTGTGAACTTGTGGACCCCATAACTAGATATTAAAGGATAATAGCAGTATAATTTAGTTTTTGACAATGTCATAATTCATTGATGCAATGGGATATCATATGACTGTGGTAAAAGTATCAAATGTGACTTTGTAAGGCCAAAATCAGAAATAGTTGTTATGAAATGGAAAGTTGTTTGGCTCAGGATATGCTCCTCAAAATCAATGCCTGTATTCAGAGACATCTCATTGGAGGAGGCAGAAGGGGGTGGGGTTTTACCCACCATCAATAACATTTTCAACCAATGGCTGTTGTATTCTGCGGTTTCACTCCACGTCTTGTCAGTAACTATGCACAAGTGCACAAACAGCTACAGAGAGGGGATGGTACTGCATTGTTGAAAATAGTCCCCAAGAATTGTGCATATATTAGCACATTTGACATAAATATTAAATAAAGTCACTTTTGATAAATTTATCATAGACAAACGCATTGCCACAATGAACCAAAAACAAATACACCAGGTATATCAGTCTACTGTTATTGTCTTTTAAGATATAGATATTAGTATATATTAAAAGTAGTATTGTAATGTATGACCTTGTATCATTGGTCATGAAGTAATAAAATGAATGAGAGAAAACAGACAAAAGGCAAGTTCACCTCTTGAGTTTTCAGACAGAAACACACAGTTAGGCCAAAAACGTGTGAACCCCACGTGCAGCGGCGTTACACTGAGCCACTCGGTCATTGCGGCTAACATTTCACACCTCTCACAGCCTTCCTCAAAGGATACTTGAAAATGTTGTTTTGGTGGGAATATTATGTGTGTTTTTTCAGCAATTTATATTTTTACACATGTTCTGTTTGTACAGTGCTGTGATATGTAATGGCGTTAATCCAAGGCTTCTGTGAGAGGAATTGAGTGTGTTGTGTTTTTTTTTTTTTGTTTTGAGGATTGTTAGCAGATAAGGGGGGGAGAGTGACTTAAGAGTCACAGGTTCACTCATTGGTTCTGCCCGGCGGTCTGAGCTGCTATATCAGCACAAACCACCCACGGGGGAATTTGAGCTGAACCCGGCTTCATCTGCCCTTGAATTCGGACACATTCTAGAGCTTTGAGCAGAATCATTTATGTTTTATTACATTTTTTTTTCTCAAGTATGGGGCGTTTGTTGTACCATGAGGACCGGAAGAGAATGTGGTTTGTCGCTCACATTTATGTGCTGCAATGAATTCTGGGAACTGACAGAATGGCTGAAAGATTGGCAGTGGTCCAGTTTGATTCATTGGACGGACAGTGGTCTGCAGATTCTATGGACAGTAGTCAGTATATTTATCCCATTGGACTCCAGTTATCCAATTAGATTTTTACCCATCTGGAATCAACACACATCCTCTTCAGTCCAAAACCCTGGTCAAAATTAAGCTGCTTTTTTTTGTTGCTGTGCTTTTTGTTGTTATGTGATTATTGCGTTTTAATTAGTATTGAGACAGTCAGCCAAGCCAAAGCTGATGGCCTTTGTCTGCACCTCAGGATCAAAGAATTTCACTCAAGACGGCATAAATACGAATAAAGAAACCATATGCTACCACATTGGTCATGAACATAATCTCAACAAAACATACTGCTCTTACGGTACATGCTGTTGTATATAAATACTCGATATATTACATGGTGCAATGTATTTTCATGGTAATGACAGATTGGTTTCTGTAAACCTCAAAATGTATATTCTTTAAATTAATATTTAAATATGTTTATACACATCATGATTTCATCATACTTTGAAAATGGTACTCTGGTCTTTTGTTTTTATTTCACATGTCAACAGATGATCTAACTCCTGAATATATAAAGATGTAAAAAGGACAGTTCTTTTTTAAATATGCATACTTTGAAAGGGATTATATTCAGAATCTTCCTGGCAGGCTTGTCCACGACCCTTTTTCAGGTTTGTTGGTTTTGTGTAATGCTTTCGTGTAATGGCTGTTGAATTTTCATTATGAACATGGAGTAAACGTGCACATTCTGGCATTATATGGGCTTGGATGGAATGAAAATCCTCTACGAGACTCAAATGTTATGAAACCACCCTAAGGTGTCTCCAGGTTGTCTGTGCTGTTGCTGTTTGACTTTCCAAACATTTTTGTTTGTTTGTTTGTTTGTTTTTAATGCCACTGTTGTTGCATTGTGTAAAAGAATGCTTGTCCAAATTTGTACATAACTAGATTGCACAGGACTCAGTTGTCACTTAGCTGCGGTGTCTATAGAATGCCTGTACTATTTAGCTTCTTAAATGTGTGTACTGTAGGAACGTATTTTTGTACATCATATTTGACTGTTTTTTTATTATTATTTAAAAGAAAATTGATTTCAGAAAATGTTTTTCCTCTGTCAGAAGGGTTTCTACGTAACATTCCACAGACGGGAGAGGTTTCAGACTTGCTCGAAGGTTTGACTTCAATAAAACTGTGTTCTGAACGGTTTGGCCTCATCTCGAGTGTTCCTTCATCTTGTCATCTGTTCGGCCATAAAATGCACGCTGGGATTAAACTGAATGTCTTCTATTTTTTCTTATTTTTAAATTCTGGAAATGAACCAAAATAACCAAAAGTAGGTTTATATTTTTTTTACTGTAGATTGTTAGGCCTTGATTTTAACCAGTGATTGCGTTTCCCTGTGGAGAGCAATCTCTTTGATTGGTTTACAGTATATTGACAGCTCACTGGTATGCCATTTATGAAACCTGACTTTCCCATCACTGGGCTAAAGTTCTCTGTCTGATTTTACCTGTCTGCTGGCCTCAGTGTGATTCTGCCCCGACTTCGCAGACTTCAAGGTTTAGAAAATAAGAAAAACACGTTGCAAAGCTCACAAGCAGAGAAACTTCACCCCTATGGCCCACTGTTGACACATCACCTGACCTTTGGCCTCTTTGTCACGTCATCTCCTTTTTTCTCGCAGAAACACATTTTTCCTTAGTGAGCCATTAACTCCTTTCACAGAGGCGCCTCAGAGTCCTGCTGTAGAAAATATCTGTTTGTAATGAGTGCATCAGTGTTGTTGTTTTTTGTCCACTTGAAACAAACCCAAAGTCTGATTTTAACGTTGACCATCATCCCCACACCAGTCAGCTTTACCAGGTGAACAGTTTTTCTTTTGATTAAACATGAGTGAATATGAATACATAATGTCAAGGACAGGACAATTTAGCCCATCAATGTTTGTCATTTAGATGCAGTCTATAGATTATCCAGTACTATGTGAAGGCTGGATGTAGACAGTCTGAGTCTGTGCCTCTACTATACAACCTGGAAATGTGACTCCTCTCACCGTGTGGCTTAGAGACTGAGTGTGACACTTCAGCTGGTGTCCTGCAGGGGGAGTAAGAGAGCTGGTGACTGACACTGCTCTCTGTAGAGGACATAGAGCAGTGAGACAAAACTGAAAACATAACTGGACATTTCAAACTGGCAGAAAAGGAAAGGAGGAGGGAGGGAGGTTGGGAAATCCCAGTAAGAGAAAACCGTGAGTCAGGGGTGTCAAACTCCTGTCCTGGAGCGCAGCACGTTTCCTTTCACTCGGCGGCCATTTTTGGCCTTGGAAATCAGGTGTTTGGACTCTGTGACCAATCAGAGATTTAAATTCACACCAAAAACCAGCAGACACTGTGGCCCCCCAGGACCCGAGCCTGACACCTCTGCCTGGAGGCAAAGTGCCATGCTGAGCTCCCATGATGCCTCATTCAGGATCAGTATTGACTGCAAACACCGTTCACCACGACAGAACAGCCGGAGGCCTCCCCTTTAACTATGAAGAGAGGTGGACCCACATACATTACAGCAAGCTGTGTGTACATCAGCAACAGGGCGTCAGGGATGAAGACTGAAAACCATGGCACGACACCACAGGAGGGACGACTCTCACCGAGCTGAAAACCTCCCTTTCTCATTCTTCGTGCTGTAGTAGGGCTGTTATCTTCTATTGCTGACGTTTACATGTCCACGAATGCCTCGGCATTCCCCTACAGGCCTAAGTCCCAACACACTGCAGTTTGTTCAGACAGATTTCCTTAGACACTCGCACAATGGTCACATGTACTGTATATGTATTGTTCCAATAACTGCAATGACAAACAGGACTATCCTGCTTATCCCTCATCGTTCAACCAAAATTGTATTGTTTTGTCCCTTATTATTTGAACACTACTATTGTACTTGTGTATGCCATTAAAAAATGCTCACATCCATGTTCACAGGATTTCATAGTGTGAATTGTGCTGCAGCCTACCTCAGGCATATCCCCCTACCATCCCCAAATATTGAGAACAATAAAAGCTGTATAAGTTTTACATGTTTTTTCCCTCATGCTTCAGTCAATCATTTAGACACTTATTACAGAATATTTCTCCATCTTACATTTCCCCCCTACTTGTTCCTGCCTGTTTGCATTTAAGGTAAATAGCATTCCTTAATGTATGTTGAACAGAATGTGTGGCCGTTACAGTGTTGGACTCTGGACTGACATGTATGTTCACACACAGACGGGCTACCATTGCACCCTGTGTCTCGAGCAATCTACCTTCATATGAGGAAACACCGCTGTGTGTCTCTCCTCACTGATAAGAGACGATACTGTGTCATGTAACCGAAACAAACTTATATGGTTTAAAGCGGACCGACCCATCAACAGACCAAGTCAATAAAAGCCAAATGCAAGTAAACAAAATCTGACAAAAATACACTGGGTGAGTTTTCTGTGGCCCCATCTGGTCACCCCTATGAAAAAATTCTGGGGGTGCCACAGGCGACATCACTAAAATAGCTCCGTGAAAGCCGAGACGTACCAGCTTCAGGGAACATTTTTGGCTAGGTCGTCATCGTATTACAAAAAATATGAAACTGTCCCAACACCCCGTGTTGATTTAACCATCACAGAAAAAAAAATGTATGATAATATGTGGGCTTCTTTTTAAATGACAAAAGTCGTCCTGTGATTAGGTGACGTTTGGCAATCTCAGTTTGTAACAGACTCAAGCGCTAATCCGGGAGCAGCCACACCAGCGGGTTTTGTTGGGACGAAAAGCACCGTCTGAGTGTCCGTATCTATAGGTTATTTCACAAGAAATGACCTCACCGTTCATTACTGATTAGCCAAGTTGCATAGGAAGAGTTAAACCCATGTGATTAACATAGGTTTGTCTGTGTTAGAACACACATGCTACCGTAGAGACCGCACTGTTCCCCTCTTCAGTTTCCGAGGAATATTTTCTATAATCTGCAAATTCCGCAAACTCGGCTGTTAAATATCCGTGCTGGTATATGTAGTGTACCTTTGCAGGCAAGAAGTGAAGACGGAAAACGGTACAATTAATCCATCACCTCAGGTAAATTTCTAAACAATGTAGCGTTACATGGCTAGCGCGGGTTTGTGTGTTAAGTAGCCAGTTGGCTGATTGGTGTTGCTTGACTTCACCAGTTAGCCTAGCTCTTGTCGTTTATGTTAGACTACGAAAACATCTACAGAGGTAGTCGCTTAGCGCAAGAAAATGTAGTCTAGCTCCTTGGCTGTATTTCTAGAGGACTAACAGGCATAGTGCGATTGATGTGTCGTATGGCTTTTTGTGCCACTGTGCTCGAAGGATGCTCCGCCCGCTGCTGCCGTAACACAGTCTAACATATGAAACTGCCCCGATTTGCATGTAAATGTGAGAGGGGTAAAAACACAGGCTACAGAGACTGGCCATGCGTTTGAATTATAGTTTGTGTCACACACATGAGTTAATCCTACATGCGAAAAAATGGAAACATTGACAATGTTTTAACTATGTTAGTCGTTACATGATATCTCTGGGGAAATTTTAAAAACATTATGTAAATAGAAATTGCTTGATGGGAAAATGATAAATGACCAACAGCCAATGTAGAAAAAATGTAATTGATAATATAGGAAAGTTCCAAAATATCCGAGCACTCCAGCAGAATATTGTCATTTTAGAAGGCTTTATGGTGGATAACAGACTTTTGTCATTTGGCTTATCCGTGAGCACTGTCCTGCTATGTTCCTCATTGCCATATTACATTTACGTAAGAGTTGCTTTACATGCAGTTCAGTCTTATGACGCTGGTATGTATGTATGTATGTGTGTATGTATGCATGTATGTGTGTATGTATGCATGTATGTATGTATGTATGTATATATGTGTGTATGTATGCATGTATGTGTGTATGTATGTATGTATGCATGTATGTGTGTATGTATGCATGTGTGTGTGTGTATGTATGTATGTATGCATGTGTGTGTGTATGTATGCATGTGTGTGTATGTGTGTATGTATGTATGCATGTATGCATGTATGTGTGTATGTATGTGTGTGTGTGTATGTATGTATGTGTGTGTGTATGTATGTATGCATGTATGCATGTATGTGTGTATGTATGTGTGTGTGTGTATGTATGTATGTGTGTGTATGTATGTATGTACAGTACAGACCAAAAGTTTGGACACACCTTCTCATTCAAAGAGTTTTCCTTATTTTCATGACTATGAAAATTGTAGATTCACACTGAAGGCATCAAAACTATGAATTAACACATGTGGAATTATATACTTAACAAAAAAGTGTGAAACAACTGAAAATATGTCTTATATTCTAGGTTCTTGAAAGTAGCCACCTTTTGCTTTGATTACTGCTTCGCACACTCTTGGCATTCTCTTGATGAGCTTCAAGAGGTAGTCACCTGAAATGGTCTTCCAACAGTCTTGAAGGA
>JAFBMS010000609.1:50000-79080 GCA_019788955.1 Albula glossodonta
TCAATCACTGTCTTTTATTCACTGATTCACCCTCCCACTTTCTTATTGATTTTCTCACTCACTCACTCACTCATACACAGCTGCTTTTATCTTTCTGTCCCATGTACTGCAGGATGCCTACATGATCGCCATCACTCTGGACCAATGGAAAGGGAGGCTGGAGTTTCCTTCAGGAGACGCCATCACTCTTCACAGCCCGAAGGTGAGGGGGCACCGCTGCTCTGTGATTGGCCAGTCCATAGCCACACCCCCCACGCAGGCCCACTTAATGACAATATAGCGCAAAAGACAAATGCTCCTGACATGTTGTAGGGTAAGGAAGCAGCAGTGCATTATGGGTCACCAGCATGGCTGTCCTGCTCTCTCTCCTTTCAGCTCATAACACAGGACCAGTGGCCCAACTGTCCGCTGGAGAAGAGCAAACCCCGAACCGTCAAGAGGGGCACAGAGGAGATCATGGTCCATATATCGGAGGGTGAGTGAGCCGGGAGGGAGAGAGTCAGGTGTATTTGCACATGAATGCATTATAAATGCTTTATTAATTTTGTATCCAGGTGAGCCAGAGACAGTGGACCACCTGGTGCTCATGGTTCATGGTATCGGCTCGGCCTGTGACCTGAGCTTCCGCAGCCTCATCCAGTGCGGTATGTACAGCTGACCTTTCAACTTTGACCCCTGTCATCATCAGACTGCCCTGTCCCCATTGTAGTTCAGAAGCCCTAACTGAAGGCTGCTCACCCCTGCAGTGAATGGATTCAGGGGCGCCTCCTTGGACCTCCTCAGCACCCATTTTAAGGAGGCGCAGGAGCAGAAGCGTGTGGGCCGGGTAGAGTTCCTCCCGGTTAATTGGCACGACACGCTGCATGGCGACGCCACAGGGGTGGACTGGTAAGGGCGGGCGTGGCTGGAGGGTTTCAGCTTCTTTGAGCTTCGGTTTTCTGGCTCTCTGCACCACTTGTTTTTCCAGCTCAAACTGAACCAGTTTATGGGCCCAACCCAGCAAACCTCCCCACAGACACACCTCATATCAGCACATTATACATGTCATGCTCAAGACCTGCTGAGGCTGAAAGATTTTATGGTCTCCACTCAATCAGAACCAATCAGTGACCTGTATTAATCACTCAGGTTCTGAAATGCACCAAACATCAGTACTGCCAATTTAACAACTAGTGATGTCACCAGGCAAGCTGCTCCAGGCTCTCCAAGATGGCCCCCCCTCTCTCTGGGCTGTAGTGAGTTTAAAGATGCCCCCCCCCTCTGTCACCCCAGGGACATCCAGAGGATCACCCTGCCCAGTCTGACCAGACTGAGGGACTTTGCAAATGACACCCTGCTGGACCTGTTCTACTACCTCACTCCCACCTACTGCCAGGGCATCCTGGACCACCTGGTGTCTGAGATCAACCGCCTGCACAGCCTGTTCCTGCAGCGCCACACGGGGTTCAGCGGATCTGTGTCTCTGGCCGGACACAGCCTGGGTGTGTGCCCCCCCCCCCGCCCTGTGTGCAGCCCGGCTGGGTCACACACCTGATTCACATTTTTTATCGTTCTGTATTTCACCACATTTTCAGCAAGATGGTACAGAGTGCTGAGCAATCAGTTTACAATGAAAAACACAAAACCATCAGAACAGAACAAGAAAACGTACTTCTATGTACAGATAACGATGGCAATTACTGTATACAGATAGTAAAAAATAATTATGAAGTAATTATGAAAGTTATTCTTTGAAAGTTTGTGTTAATTTTGGTCATGAAAGAGCACTGACTGATATTTCAACAACCACAGTGAGCCAAGAACTGGTTTATATTCAGCGTGAACGGACATTTGACCCCTTCCTGTTCTCTTCAGGTTCGTTGATTCTCTTTGACCTCCTGACCAATCAGAAACCAGATCCTGGCCCAGAGGCTGCTGGGAGTGAAGAGGTAGACACATCCAGCCTGTGTCAGAACTCGTATTAGAAGGCCCTTCCTTTTCCTTGCAGTCTCTGATTAGACTGTCATTATATTTTAATACTGCTTATTAGAGAACAGACCTTCTGTCTGTTCTACCTGTTTGTTAAATTGAGCTTGTGCTCATAACCCCTCTGTTGAGCAGGAGTATGCTTGGCCAGCTTGCTCACTGCAGCTTGCAGTTTTTGAAGTTCAGCACTGCCATCTAGTGGTAGAACAGTGTTTCACAGGATATTCCACATCTGCGGCAGACTGGGCGCATCATCGACAGCAGCTTCTGGCTTCTTTAGTGAAAGTGCTCTGTGTTAGTATCTTTCCACCAAAGAGTTCAGGCATAATAATTGGGTATAGGTTGTTCTTTAGAGCAGGAAATTGTAATAGATACGACCATGAACAGTACATAAACTGTAGGTGAAGCGTGATCTTTCCCCATGTAGCTGGATATATTCATGGATGCCTTCTGAATCATTATAAACCTTTAACTCTTAACAGTGTGTCATAATGTGATGTTTTATTCCTTTAGTCTTTCACTTGTCAGTGGCCTTCTAGCACAGTGAATCTCTGTGGAACTGTGTTTTTCTGACTTGTACCCAGGAAATGGACACCAGTAACGGGGTCCTGCTGGACTTTCAAAGCCTGGAGGAGGGTCTGAAGGCTTTGGGCCTCGAGAAATACACCAGCCTGTTTAAGCAGGAGCAGATGGACCTGGACTCTCTGGTGCGTATCACTTCCTGCCTGCCATGTGCGACTGTGGTGTGAGCACTCGTTTCCATTTGACTGAGACCAGCTGAAGGTGGATAGGGAGTGAAGACTCACTGAACCATAACTCATAGGATCTAACATTCAATATTATATGATTCACTGATTTTGGCCCAGAGGTTGTGTTCGGCTCTGGAGAGGTTCAGACAAGTCAGTGATTGACAGCTGACTGTAGCTCCACCCATAATGGTGTTGATGGAATCTCAGTCTCCCGTCAGTACATGACACCCTCATTTAGTGCCATTAGAGATTTATTTGACAGTTACTTTGTATATTTTATTTACTTTCCTGTTTGTCAGGCTCTGTGCTCTGAGGCGGACCTGAAGGATCTTGGGATTCCGCTGGGGCCGCGCAAGAAGATCCTGAATCTGGTGAAGAGGAGGAGAAGGGACTCTGAGGTCTGATTATATAACGAGCAGAAAAAAAACAGAAAAAAACACAAAGGAAGAGTGCATCCACATGTGTTTATCCCATTTGACCCAACAACATTTCCTGAGAAACTGCTACAGGCCAGCAGATTGCTAGTGTTTATGCCCTGAGGGTTCTCCTTCCTCACTTCCTGTGTGCCTGTGTTCAGACAGAGTGGTGCTATAGGGGGGTGGAAATGGAAACTGTGTAATTCTGCTGAAGCTTTTGACAAACTGTGTAATTCTGCTGAAGCTTTTAACAAACTGTGTAATTCTGCTGAAGCTCCTGTGATAGACTATAATTATGCTGAAGCTAAAGCTTCAGTGATACACTGTAATTATGCTGAAGC
The DNA here is from genome assembly GCA_019788955.1 of Albula glossodonta. Lineage (NCBI taxonomy): Eukaryota > Metazoa > Chordata > Actinopteri > Albuliformes > Albulidae > Albula > Albula glossodonta. The sequence continues at coordinate 53,472 of JAFBMS010000609.1, forward strand.
TTCAGTGATAGACTATAATTATGCTGAAGCTAAAGCTTCAGTGATACACTGTAATTATGCTGAAACTGAAGCTCCTGTGATAGACTGTAATTCTACTGAAGCTTCAGTGATAGACTATAATTATGCTGAAGCTAAAGCTTCAGTGATACACTGTAATTATGCTGAAACTGAAGCTCCTGTGATAGACTGTAATTCTACTGAAGCTTCAGTGATAGACTATAATTATGCTGAAGCTAAAGCTTCAGTGATACACTGTAATTATGCTGAAACTGAAGCTCCTGTGATAGACTGTAATTCTACTGAAGCTTCAGTGATAGACTATAATTATGCTGAAGCTAAAGCTTCAGTGATACACTGTAATTATGCTGAAGCTCCTGTGATAGACTGTAATTCTACTGAAGCTTCAGTGATAGACTGTAATTCTACTGAAGCTTCAGTGATAGACTATAATTATAATGAAGCTTCAGTGATAGACTGTAATTCTACTGAAGCTTCAGTGATAGACTATAATTATGCTGAAGCTAAAGCTTCAGTGATACACTGTAATTATGCTGAAACTGAAGCTCCTGTGATAGACTGTAATTCTACTGAAGCTTCAGTGATAGACTGTAATTATAATGAAGCTTCAGTGATAGACTATAATTATAATGAAGCTTCAGTGATAGACTGTAATTCTACTGAAGCTTCAGTGATAGACTATAATTATAATGAAGCTTCAGTGATAGACTGTAATTCTACTGAAGCTTCAGTGATAGACTGTAATTATAATGAAGCTTCAGTGATAGACTATAATTATAATGAAGCTTCAGTGATAGACTGTAATTATAATGAAGCTTCTGTGATAAGAGATAAACGGGTCCCTGGCTAGCGAGGCTGATGGCGCTCTCTTTCCCCTGCCCTGCAGGTGTGCCGGACGGGTGGGCCTGGCTCCCCCCTCAGCCTGCTGGCAGCTGCAGGGGAGGCGTGGGCCCCCAGCACAGATGCAAACGGGGCCTCCGGGCCCCCAACGTCCACCGCCAATGCTGCGGACTCCACATACCTGGACATTGGTATTGGGCAGGTAAGCTTCTTGGAAGGTAATTTGCTCTGGGTAAGAGGGTCAACTAAAAGCCTAAATGTACACACTATTACTGTACTATACTATGTAACTATTCATAGTTAAGAACGCTGGCCTAAATAATACTGCATCCAAACCTTACTGTGCTGCTGTAGCCTGTTTTATGCAGTTGTCGCACTGTGCATCAGTCTGTATCAGAATATAAACTAAATGCCTGTAATGTCATATATAATAAAATGATAATTGAATACTAGTTTGCTAAGCGCTGAAGAAGGTATCCTGGCTAAGCACCCCACTATGGTTCTCCCCCGCAGGTTTTGGTCAGGTACCCCCAGCTGGCCTTCCACCCCCAGGCCCTGTTTGCCCTGGGGTCCCCCATAGGGATGTTCCTCACGGTGCGCGGCCTGAAACGCCTGGACCCCAATTACAGCCTCCCCACCTGCAAGAGCTTCTACAACATCTACCACCCGGTACACACCCGCCTTACTCTGCGTTCGGTCCTCAGAACAGGGTCACAAAGTTATGGATATTCATACTTATGATGTGTTATGCTCTTTGAATGTGTGTGTGTACCCCCCCACCCCTCCACCCTCCCCCTCAGTTTGACCCAGTGGCCTACAGGATTGAGCCCCTGATCGGAGCCGGCGAGGCGTGGCTGGAGGCTGTGCTCGTCCCCCATCACAAAGGCAGGAAGCGGATGCACCTGGGTAAGCAGCGGCGTTAACGCCTCACTTCCTGCAGCACTGCACCGTAGCACCCTATTGGCTGGAGAGGACAGAGACCCACAGCTAATGAGCAGCTGCTCTGAGCCCGGGGTAGCTGACCATGGTGCTGGAAGGACACGGGGCAGAGTGTGCCGCTTTTCACAGCTGCTCAGTGCTCACGTAACCAATTACTCCAGTCAGTTACATAGTTAAGTCTTCCCCAGCTTGGTTTCTTGGGTCTGAGCTGGTTAGTCCTTGAGGGCTGCAGAGTCTTCAGGTATCTGCTCCAACCACACACTACACCAAATGATCTCATTACTTAGCTCAACTCCTGAGCCAAGAAGGTAAATACGTAAATGAGAAACAGAGGGTGTGGTACGGGGGTAGAGCAAATACCTGCAGATACTGTGGGCTAACTGGAGTTGAATAGCCCTGTCCTAAAATCACCAACATGTTCAGACCCAAGAAAGCAGGTCTGATGTGGTGTTCACTGAGTAATGTACTCCCTCCTCTAAACAGTGTTTCTGTCCTCAGAGCTGAAGGAAGGCCTAACCCGCATGAGCAGTGACCTGATGGGGTCGCTGCGCACTGCCTGGCAGTCCCTCTCACAAGTGCCTCTCTCAACGCTGCCTCTGGTGGCCGGAGGAGCAAACGGCAGTGACACATCCCCTGACAGCGTGCAAGGTAGGGGTGCAGATCTGACCCAAATCCCAAAAACCTTTTCCTGCTGAGGTATAAAATGATATAAGACCAACAGGCTGTTACCAAATGATGCTTCATGTTTCTCTGCCACAGATCTCTGTTGCTTTGGTTACACAATCACAAAACTCCATGTTCACAGACCCCACTGTAATCTTGTCTTTTCTCCTCTTCCTCCTCCTCTTCGTCCGCTGCGGCCTTTTTTTAACCATACAGCTGGAATGGAGGGTTTCCCATGGCAACAGAGTCCGACTGAACTGTTGAAAAGTGCCTTGGAGTGGCCCAAAGCGGTGCAGCAGACTTACTTCTCTGGCGAGTCAGGTAGCCAATCAAATTTCAGTGAAAAGTGGGCACCAATGCATCTAGCCAATTACATCACAGTGAGACATGTGCCCCATTGCATCTAGCCAATCCCATTGCAGTGAAAAGTGTGTGCCGTTACTCCACCATAACGCAAACCATCACACCTTACTCAAGGGTCCAATGCCAACGTGACTTGGGAATTGAGTTATAAGCCCAGTTTCCTGACAGTTCTACTGCACCACTGCTAGAGCAATAACCTGGGATTCAAACCTGCAGCCCCATTGGCTCTCTGCTCCATCTCCTCTGATGTCACCAGGCTTTAAGGCAGAGGATCAGAGCGTCCGCATGGGCATGCTGAACGGCGGCCGGCGCATCGATTACGTGCTGCAGGAGAAGCCGATCGAGAGCTTCAACGAGTACCTGTTTGCCCTCCAGAGTCACCTGTGCTACTGGTAAGACAGACGCAGGGATTCCCCTGGGTTTGGGTCTGCCGTCTGGGCTGGGACACCCCCGCCCCCCCCTCAGAGTGTACCCTCTGGCACCACATTCTGCCATGGATTCTCCCTGAGGCACCCCAAGTTGGACCAATGGTGGGGGGGGCGGTCCCAGTTTCTCTTTTACTGCAGTAAAGTAATTACCCTTTCATTTACATAGCGATGGTTCATCTGCCCTCTGCCCCTGTGTGCTCCACAGGGACTCTGAGGATACTGTGCTGCTGATACTGAGAGAGATCTACGACCAGCTGGGCGTCCACATCAGACAGCTATAGCTACAGATCACTGCGGTGAGAGTGACTGACCATTACCTGCAGTGAGAGTGACTGACCATTACCTGCAGTGAGAGTGACTGGCCACTGCCCACAGTGAGAGTGACTGACCATTACCTGCAGTGAGAGTGACTGACCATTACCTGCAGTAAGAGTGACTGACCATTACCCGCAGTGAGAGTGACTGACCATTACCTGCAGTAAGAGTGACTGACCACTGCCCACAGTGAGAGTGACTGACCATTACCCGCAGTGAGAGTGACTGACCATTACCTGCAGTAAGAGTGACTGACCACTGCCCACAGTGAGAGTGACTGACCACTGCCCACAGTGACAGTGACTGGCCATTACCCACAGTGAGAGTGACTGACCATTACCTGCAGTAAGAGTGACTGGCCACTGCCCACAGTGACAGTGACTGGCCATTTCCTGCAGTGAGAGTGACTGGCCACTGCCCACAGTGAGAGTGACTGACCATTACCTGCAGTAAGAGTGACTGACCACTGCCCACAGTGACAGTGACTGGCCACTGCCCACAGTGAGAGTGACTGACCATTACCTGCAGTGAGAGTGACTGACCACTGCCCACAGTGAGAGTGACTGACCACGGCCCTCAGAGACCAGGCTCAGGTAATAGACTCACACAGGTGGATCCAGGTGCATGGCAGACTGACAGACAGACAGACAGACTTCTCCTGGAGCCTTGCAGTGCACCATTCCCTCCCTGGACACCTGCCCCCTAGTGGCAGCTTTGGGGCGCTGTGGATAGGATGGGAGGGGAGAGCCAAAGCCAAAATCTAGCGCTGGTACTCCACAAAAGCAATAAGAAACTAGTTTTTTCATGTTGTTTTTAGACAGTGCTTTTTAAATGGGATAATTTGGGGACATGTTGAAAATCTGTTGACTTAATATTTTAACTAGGCATTGATAGACCGGCAATTATCTGTCAATTACAGAACAATGAGCTTCTTTAGCCAATCAAATTGGTTTGCTCCACTGGTAACATATCACAGCTACACCTGTTTGGTGGGTCATGGTACCCATCAATAACGTAAACAACAAAGCCTACCAACCAACCCAGACAACCAACCCCAAATGGCCCAGAGCCAGCATTGGCTTGCATGGGTCTCTCCACACTGAATCGGTGTGTGCTCTATTTTAATGACCCTCACTCATGGGTCAACAATCATAACAGCGTATCATGTAAGCGGTTGCTGCCGTGTTCATTTCATAACCACGTGGTGTCAATTTCACACGACCACAAAGAGTGCGCTGACATGGATGCCATGGCCACGATCCAGACTGCCATAAAATGAGCCATAAACTACCACAACAAATCTTGGGTTTTCACAACAAGTTATGTACCAGTTATATACAATATAATACAGTCTTTTCTTAATTATCATTGTGCCATGAATCTGGACTGTCAGAACAGAAACCTATGAGTCAGATGTAAATATATTAGGCCCATTTGAAATTTAAAAATGAAGATGGCCGCCATGCTCTGCCTGTCCTTTCCCCTTCATTTTATAACTGAAAACTGTTTTTCCCTTTTTGCTTTTACTTGGTTGTCGTTTATTGATGTAAATTTCATATAATATAATAAACATTGACTGTTTAGCAGTACCCTGTGGTCAAATATGTAAAGTGTGACATGCAGCCTGCACTTTCACGCCTTTGTGTAACATTCTGCACCTCAGTCCAATCTCATTTGATGGGCCTTCATCCTACAGCAAGACAATGACCTGAAACACACCACCAAAGCAAGAGACCTTCATCCTACAGCAAGACAATGACCTCAAACACACCACCAAAGCAAGAGACCTTCATCCTACAGCAAGACAATGACCTCAAACACACCACCAAAGCAAGAGACCTTCATCCTACAGCAAGACAATGACCTCAAACACACCACCAAAGCAAGAGACCTTCATCCTACAGCAAGACAATGACCTCAAACACACCACCAAAGCAAGAGACCTTCATCCTACTGCAAGACAATGACCTCAAACACACCACCAAAGCAAAAGCGCTTTTCAGAGCCAAAAGCTGGATGATTCTTGACTGGAGGGTCAGTCACCTGATCTGAATCCAGCTGAATATGCTTTTCATTTTCTGAAGAGAGAACAATCCAGCAAAACAAGCTTGAGCTGAAGATGACCGCTGCACAGGCCTTTCAGAGCATGACCAGAGATACTCCGCACCTGGGGGTGTCTGTGGGTCACACTTCAAGCAGTCCTTGCAGGTGAAGGATATGCCACAGATGTACGACACATTTACATAGCATAGCTATGTCCAAAACCTTATCGTGTCCTGAAATGTGGGGACTATGGATTAAAAGTGTTTTCATGAATTCATGATGAAACGAAAATGTATTTTGAAATACCATTTAAAACGGCTATGAATGTTATTACGAATTAACTGGTTTTCTCAAGTTGTGGAGGACAGAACCAAATCAAGAAAAAAAAAACGTTCCTTTGTCCCAAATGTTACGGAGGGCATTGCAAAATCCGTTAATTATTGACAATATTAACTTTGACCAGCAAGCAATTCTACTTTTTTGTAAGTAAGATTTAGTCGTCAGTTTTGACTTAAGCGATTTTATTGGAAATTAGTTAAGTGATTACGGCAAACCGAAACATTTGTTTGGTGTAGCCATGAACAGTATAGTGTGTAGTTTTAAATTGTACGAATCAGTGGTTCTAAGGGCGCTGAGTTGCTGTCTGTCAATACACCGAGTGAGCTCAACGAGTAGAGTGAATCCAAGGCAAGAACGCCTGCCTGGGCCATGGGTCTGGTGCCCGGAGAGGGCAAGCGATACCCACACCGGCACCACGCCTACAAATCACTGGGTGCGTAAAGATAGATGAATATGGCCCCAGTGTATTAGGAATCATGCCGGCCGTCGGTGTAGTTTTCTGGGTGTTCTAAAGGAAATTTACCCTGGATTGGTGTCAAAGTGGGCGGCGCAGTACCAGTCTGTAAGGACATAAACACCAGCAGCTGAAGCAAGACCGAAGAGTCAAGCTGACCCGCTGAAAATATCGTTTTATTGAAAAGTTGTGCGCACTTTTATTTATACTTTTATTTTTAACTATTTTTTTCGTGCAGAGCAAACTGTACTTCAGGTTCCACTGTACTTCAGATTCCAAGCAAAAGGTAAGCAATATAGGTGATTTATAACGGTTAATCCGGCTAGTTGCTCTGGTGATAACGTTGCCAAGGTTATTTGCTCTGCCAAGGCAATGCTGACATGAGCAGCTGCACTGTCTTTGTCAAAGGTAGCCACATAAGTACTTAAAAGGTTTTCGTAACACGCAAGAGAATTAAGGGTCTTAAAACAGTTTGTACAGTTACAGCCGTTATGTGTGCTTACGTTCTAGCGAGGCACGGGAGGATCGAGCTTCACCCTATTTTAGACTGAAACGGAAAGGAAATGATACAGAATATCGTAAAATTTGTAACTTTCCGTGGCACAACTGCGTCTTTGGGCCCTGAGGTTGAGGTGAGAGGTGCCTCCTCTCTCTGGTTACTGAATATCTCTTGGCAGTTTTTATTAGTGCCGAAAACATTCTGGCGTGTAGAGGTCCGGGACAGGAACGTAATTTTTCATAGCTGTGACTGACAGGACTTTAACGAGTCCAAACGCTGTCTGCCAGTAAAACTGTCTTTTGGCTTAGCGGATTCAGTGCAGTTTGAGGGTATCTGTTTACCTGTCTCGTCGGTTTACATAGATGTAAGTGTTTAAATAGCCTCATACGGTGCCTCTTAGCTATTTAAAAAAGACCCAGTTTATGCGAAGAGATATTGCCCAAAGATGTAATGCGCTTTGTCAGTCCCATTAACAAATAAAATGTACATTACACTGTCAGGGATTCAAATACTATTTTCTCAAAAATTTGCATTGTTATTTTCATACTATGATATTCAATCTTTTTATGGGCTGCCACATTTTCTGATTTGCATTTGCACTGATAAATTTCCAGATTTTTTTGGGGGGAAAAAATTAAATCCAAAAAGAATCATCCCTGGTTACACTGCACTGCTTCCTTATGCTTTGTGTGTGTGTGTGTGCAACCCTGTCTTCGCTGTTGTTCTGCCGGCAGTGCTGCACCAGTGTGTAGGAGGAGGGGGGAGTCACACCCTACTTTTCGGGGGGAATGGAGGAGTCTGGTCTCCAGGGGGTCGCAGGAGCAGGTGAGGAGGACCCCCACCTGTCCCCAAACTCCTTCCTGAAGCGCTTGCTGCGGCAGTCCAGGCTCAGAAAAGATGCTGAGAAGGGCCCGGGTGAGCAGGACAAGCACACCTGCTTCACTCCCCATCGCCTCCTGCTGGCCACCGTTGTACTCCTGGCTTTGATCACCGTGGTGCTGCTGTTGCTATGGAACTACACCTGCATCATGGTCTGGCACATGTGTCATGAACTGGAGGTGTACGAAGCACCAGTTTTAGGGCAGGCGGAAGAGGGGAGCAGCTGAGCCCAGCACTGTCTGCTCTGGAGCTCTGGAGCTCTGTCTGCTCTGGAGCTCTGGAGCTCTGTCTGCTCTGGAGCTCTGGAGCTCTGTCTGCTCTGGAGCTCTGGAGCTGTGTCTGTTCTGGAGATCTGAAATGCCAGCAGCACAGAGCAAGACTCACATTCTGGACTCATGTAAAGGACAAATGTTTATGGAGTGTATATATATATATGTGTGTGTGTGCATTTCATTTTAAGGAAATAGTTTAAATTTGCCGGCATTTCAATCAGAGGCCATCATCAGTGGAAAGTTTCACACATGACAGGGTAGTGACATGACAGGGCAGTGACAGAACTGGACAGTGACAGAACAGGGCAGTGACAGAACTGGACAGTGACAGAACAGGGCAGTGACAGAACTGGACAGTGACAGAACAGGGCAGTGACAGAACTGGACAGTGACAGAACAGGGTAGTGACAGAACTGGGCAGTGACAGAGCAGGGTAGTGACAGAACTGGGCAGTGACAGAGCAGGGCAGTGACAGAACAGGGCAGTGACAGAACAGGGTAGTGACAGAACAGGGCAGTGACAGAACAGGGCAGTGACAGAACAGGGCAGTGACAGAACAGGGCAGTGACAGAACAGGGCAGTGACAGAACTGGACAGTGACAGAACAGGGCAGTGACAGAACAGGGCAGTGAACAGCAGATTACATGAATTTGATTGACTCAAGCTGACACAGTTTACTGTTAATTTGCTGGAAAAAAATTGCGAAAAGGTGGAGTTTCAGCAGTTCTGCTGTAGAATGTGTTTGCATGGTTTGGTTTATGGCTTTATGGAGATTAAAGTAGATATTCAGACTGTATTTGTAATTTTTTGATGAGGTTAGTCAGTTGAAGTTAGCATTACATTTCAGTTTATTTGTTTTTACGTGCTTTATGTTTGCCTTAAAATTAATTTCTCATTGACTTCCCATTCACATCCAAAAGCAGAGCCAAATTGGTGACCCATCCACCACCAGGGGGAGACAAAGCCTTATACAAAATGCAACTACTGCAAGTCCCCTTGCACCTGTTGCACATTGCAAACATTTAGTGTATAAAGCGAGAAATGTGATTTATTTTTATTTATTTATTTGTACATTTGTTATTGATTTAGCTTATCTGGAATAATGTACAAAATGAAGTACAGTGTGTTACATGAGGTTTGTAAGACGAGCACAAATCTAAAAAAAAAAAAACATAATTAGCATTCTCAGTGTGAAAGACCCTGAAGGGCTCGAACCAGCTGTACAGCCCAGTTAACACAATTATATACCCTGCCACACATCCAGTGACCCCAAACACAATTTTCAGTATTATATTGATAATAAGATAATATGCTGTATTGTAGTATCCAATATTGTTGCCACAATGTTCAAATGGAGAGCACCATACCTTATAATAATTGCTGTCATGTTTTTACAGTTACACTTGATGTGTACTCAGGAGAAAATCAGCTAAGCACATCTACATGATTTAAAGATCAGTGAATCTGATCCACACACACGTTTTTGATGGGGCTCAAATATCTGTAGCTAAATCGAGCTTAGTCAATACAGTATGCTGTTTATACAGTAACTGAATGAGGGCCTGAGAGGGAAACTTCAGTGGCTGCCAAAAGTGCTTTGTGTGACCAGTAGGGGGCAGCGTGCCCCTTCCCAATGCAGACATTAAAGCGTAACCCTTTTCCCAGCTTTGCACTGATAAAACAGTGCCCAGAGAGCAAGGCCAGGAAAGTTTATAAACTATCCAGACAGGAACTGAGCCTGACTACTGCTCACTGCTTAAAGGAGAAGCAAAAGATCTGACTACTGCTCACTGCTTAAAGGAGAAGCTAAAGATCTGACTACTGCTCACTGCTTAAAGGAGAAGCTAAAGATCTGACTACTGTATGCTTGAAAGTGCTATGCAAATACACTGTTATAGTAATGTTAACATCATAAAAAAGGCTATTTTACCACTTCTCTTGAGATATTGCATTATCCTTCATCTTCTTGAATAACAACCAAAGCATGAAGTTTGTTAATGTTTATCATGGGACTTTATATAATTTTTTCTTTTGTACTAAATGTCATACATTTTAATTAATCATTCATGTATGGCTTTATTGTATGACAATCACAAAAAAGTTAAACATTAACAGTTTGTATCACCATGAGATACTATTACCTATAGCAATAATACATATTATATGTGCAAACAATGGTGTCTCTCTGCAATGAGCCTGTCAAAAGCAGCAGAGAGGCCATGCTGGTGGCCTGGGGCAAAACAGATTACTCACCGCTGACAAAAACAAAACTCACAGGAAAACCAACAAGTTTGAATCGTGAAGCTGCATGTTTCAATAAGAGGGCTGTGGTCTGTGACAGCAGGCGAGGAGCGGTGCGACGGGCAGCGAAGGAGAGCAGAACAGATGGGCTGCCGGCCCAGTTCCCTGTTTACCCCTGTGCTCCAGTGTGTTTGTGTTACAGAGCGTCACCGGAGCTGGCTCTGGGTGTGGTGGTGTTTTTAAACCTCTGACTGCCGTTTACTCCTAATACCACTGCAAACACTGGATGCGATATCCCCAGCTGTAAAGTACCGCGCGTGACACTCTGTGTGGGAATGTGTGTGCGTGTTATTGGGTTGCTAGGCAGCATGTAAGTATATCAGATAAGGCGGCATCAGTTGTGTCTGAAGGCCAACCCCCCCGCATGGTGTCAGTGGTCATCCACCCCTCTACCGTGGTTAAGCTGACCCTGAAGTGCTTGCAGACAGATAGCCGATGACATCAGTGTGCACTCATTGCCAAACCATCAACTGAAAAATAAAGATAAAGTAATTATTAACAAAAAATACAGAGATGAGTCACTGATGTGCCTGAATTAGGCTACAAGATCTGTGTATATCTTTGAGTCCTAGAAGACAGAAGCAAAGCCACTATCATCAGTGTGTAGAAGTAGAAAATGTGGTCCACTCGGGTACAGGAGCTGGGCTTGTAGCTCAGAGGTTACAGTGTAGTATAATGGTTAGGGAGCTGGGCTTGTAGCTCATAGGTTACAGTGTAGTGTAATGGTTAGGGAGCTGGGCTTGTAGCTCAGAGGATACAGTGTAGTGTAATGGTTAGGGAGCTGGGCTTGTAGCTCAGAGGTTACAGTGTAGTGTAATGGTTAGGGAGCTGGGCTTGTAGCTCTGAGGTTACAGTGTAGTGTAATGGTTAGGGAGCTGGGCTTGTAGCTCTGAGGTTACAGTGTAGTGTAATGGTTACGGGGCTGGGCTTGTAGCTCAGAGGTTACAGTGTAGTGTAATGGTTAGGGAGCTGGGCTTGTAGCTCAGAGGTTACAGTGTAGTGTAATGGTTAGGGAGCTGGGCTTGTAGCTCAGAGGTTACAGTGTAGTGTAATGGTTAGGGAGCTGGGCTTGTAGCTCAGAGGTTACAGTGTAGTGTAATGGTTAGGGAGCTGGGCTTGTAGCTCAGAGGTTACAGTGTAGTGTAATGGTTAGGGAGCTGGGCTTGTAGCTCAGAGGTTACAGTGTAGTGTAATGGTTAGGGAGCTGGGCTTGTAGCTCAGAGGTTACAGTGTAGTGTAATGGTTAGGGAGCTGGGCTTGTAGCTCAGAGGATACAGTGTAGTGTAATGGTTAGGGAGCTGGGCTTGTAGCTCAGAGGTTACAGTGTAGTGTAATGGTTAGGGAGCTGGGCTTGTAGCTCAGAGGTTACAGTGTAGTGTAATGGTTAGGGAGCTGGGCTTGTAGCTCAGAGGTTACAGTGTAGTGTAATGGTTAGGGAGCTGGGCTTGTAGCTCAGAGGTTACAGTGTAGTGTAATGGTTAGGGAGCTGGGCTTGTAGCTCAGAGGTTACAGTGTAGTATAATGGTTAGGGAGCTGGGCTTGTAGCTCAGAGGTTACAGTGTAGTGTAATGGTTAGGGAGCTGGGCTTGTAGCTCAGAGGTTACAGTGTAGTGTAATGGTTAGGGAGCTGGGCTTGTAGCTCATAGGTTACAGTGTAGTATGATGGTTAGGGAGCTGGGCTTGTAGCTCAGAGGTTACAGTGTAGTGTAATGGTTAGGGAGCTGGGCTTGTAGCTCAGAGGTTACAGTGTAGTGTAATGGTTAGGGAGCTGGGCTTGTAGCTCAGAGGTTACAGTGTAGTGTAATGGTTGGGGAGCTGGGCTTGTAGCTCAGAGGTTACAGTGTAGTGTAATGGTTAGGGAGCTGGGCTTGTAGCTCAGAGGTTACAGTGTAGTATAATGGTTAGGGAGCTGGGCTTGTAGCTCAGAGGTTACAGTGTAGTGTAATGGTTAGGGAGCTGGGCTTGTAGCTCAGAGGTTACAGTGTAGTATAATGGTTAGGGAGCTGGGCTTGTAGCTCAGAGGTTACAGTGTAGTATAATGGTTAGGGAGCTGGGCTTGTAGCTCAGAGGTTACAGTGTAGTGTAATGGTTAGGGAGCTGGGCTTGTAGCTCAGAGGTTACAGTGTAGTGTAATGGTTGGGGAGCTGGGCTTGTAGCTCAGAGGTTACAGTGTAGTGTAATGGTTAGGGAGCTGGGCTTGTAGCTCAGAGGTTACAGTGTAGTATAATGGTTAGGGAGCTGGGCTTGTAGCTCAGAGGTTACAGTGTAGTATAATGGTTAGGGAGCTGGGCTTGTAGCTCAGAGGTTACAGTGTAGTATAATGGTTAGGGAGCTGGGCTTGTAGCTCAGAGGTTACAGTGTAGTATAATGGTTAGGGAGCTGGGCTTATAGCTCAGAGGTTACAGTGTAGTATAATGGTTAGGGAGCTGGGCTTGTAGCTCAGAGGTTACAGTGTAGTATAATGGTTAGGGAGCTGGGCTTGTAGCTCAGAGGTTACAGTGTAGTGTAATGGTTAATAGTAGTAAAGGAATAGGCCAGTCCAATACAAACACCTTAAATTGAGAGGGGGAGGGAGAAAACGGACAAATGGCTGGAAACAGAGACAGATGGGCATGTGGGATAGGGAAAGCAAGAAAAGGAAATGAAGAGAGTGGGTGGTGGGCTAATCACCCCTCCTATTTGCAGGAATAAAAAACCATCAACACTGACACAACCACAGTGAGTACTGTACTCATGGAGCAATCGTATCATATCTCCAGGGAAAAGGCAGGGTTTTCTGCAGTGACAGTCAAGCTCATGCAAGTCCAGTTTGCGTCTAAATTTACTCTGAAACGTCACCGTCGTTTGACAGAGCATGTAAAGTTGCAGCATTCCCCCACCCATTCTATCGCATTAAGTGGCTTAGTCCCAGCAAGTCCAGAGATGTTTCAGATAGTTTTTTACATGTCTTTGATATCTCATTTTTAATCCGCCAGGCTGTGTGAGAGTTTGGTGAATAACAGTGTTGGAAAGGATAATGACATCGTAGTAATGTTTTACGTTGTTTGTGAAGAACCCCCAAACCATAGTTTCCTCAGCTTGGTTGTTGATAATGTATACTGTAGGCCTAATCACACCGCAGGAAAGCGGAAAAGTTCGAGGAGCAACCTGCAAGATCAGCCCACTAATATAATCTGCATGTCGAACTTTATGAGTTTATGTCAGCATCATAAAAATGACTGTAGCCTAGCCTACGCAAAAACGGTTAAGATAAATTCCATTAGAAAAGAGATTTTCGTTTATGTATCCAACTAAAAATGGCAAAGCAGGAGGTATTTTACGGCACTGACAATTATCAGATAGTCCTGTCAGGTGGTTTGTCTTTGTTGATACTGTTGTTCAGGCAGTCACCCATTTAATTTTTTTTACTATATTTTAAACCTCCTTTTATCCCAAATGGTCACAGTCGACTGCAACAGTGAGTCCCATTTGGGAAGGCCGCGCACACACGTGCAGCCTGTCAGCAGGTGAAATCTTTTTCATCACCTCACCTGTGATTGACAGGGTCAGTGGAAGGAAGATCAGAGATTTTGTCTCGATGGATTATTCATAACAAAAGGGTAACAAATATTGAGCTCAGTCCAAATTCTCACGTTAAAGGTAGTCTACATTACATACAAACTGCTTTTACCGTTTCCTTTAATGTCATTTTTTATTAAACATGCACTGACAATGCTGTGAATTTAATTTGAAATGTGAGGTGAATATATTACATTTTCTTAAAACTTCTAATTAAGAGACAGTTGTATTGGACACACTGAGTGTGCTAAACTCACGTTATTCAGCGTACAAGTCTCGCGCTTGCGGACGATGAGTGTCAGTGATTTTAACCCTGTACACCTGCCGCCGCTTTGAGTTAGACTTTTGGAATAAGAAACAGAGTTTTAGGGATTATTTCAGTTTAAAGATGAATGAAATGCGGTTTAAACAGACGAATGTCTTTGAACTGCTGTAGTAATTCAACTTCTTTGTCCGGTATACCGGTAACGCCTAATGTTTGGAATAATCTTATTTACAGAGAGGATAATAGCCAGGCATAAAAGTGAGAGAGGACGATGGACAGACTAAAATACATGTGCGCTTTGTATGTTTGAGTCTCTGGCATTGTTTTGGTTCAAAAGGCCCCTGTAGATCTCCTGCATAGACTTAACGTCAAAGCCTCACTCTGCAGCATACTTGAGAGGGTATTGTTTATGGTCTGTGTGTGTGTGTGTGTGTGTGTGCGCCCCCACATCTGTGTCACGTAACCACACCGCAGTTGTAGTTGTGTCGAAATTGTACAACAAAGTAGCTACAACCATGATCAAAAGGACAATCCAGACGATGGCAGGTGAGAAATCGCGAGAAAAACCGAGGCCAGAATATTTGCCAGAGGCATTTGGAGTTGGTCTGCTTCACCTTTTCTCAGGTAAGTTACACGCTCAAGGAACTTAAGGATGTGTGTAGATTTTATGACAGCCCCCAACATCTCCGGTTGCGGGTTATGCAGGTGAATTTGATTTCAGTATTTGTAGTTTTGTGGCCTTTGATGTGCAAATTAAATGTATTTAAGTAAAATGAATTAACATGATTTTGCAACACCTCAAAAAAATAGGCAAATAAGCATGCATTTTCCTCTTATCCTGGATTTTTTGAGGCTTTCACCATACAGTCATTTCCTGCTGTTTTCCTCAGTGTGACAGCCTCTATACAAAGTAATAAGTGGGAAAACTCCACATCCAAGAGATGGTGTTCTCCCGTCTTGACTACCTCACCTCCCCCATATCACTGGCGTCCAGTGGCTATCCTGCTGCAGTTTATCAGCAGCAGGATAGCAGATAACATAATGCAGATGTGACTCGGCTAACCTGTTGATTAGAGGCATCTGGTGAATGAGGGGGGAAATACTTTTCAAGGTAGTTCCTTGTACTCTCGTATCTGTATCCATTCCATACCAAATCTGGAGGTGCATTTGTCTGTAGTGGGCCTTGAGTGCGCTGTCGTTGATGAACTCGGTGCTTTTTGGCTGCGCAGAGTATCCCCAGGGATTTTGCCTTTGGGAATCACATTGCATCGAATTGTACAGAATATATTTAGTTAAAAACCCAGAGATGCCCACTGGTACCAATTACAGACATACAGCACAGACATCTGAATTGCACAGCCTGGAGGGCTGCAGAATCAGCTGATTTATGTGGATGCCTTCCCATCAGCTGTGAAATCTAAGCCTTAGAAACAGGACATGTGGTCTCTTCAACCAATTAAATTATTTTAAACACTGAAATGCTGAAATGCACCAAAAAGCAGAAGATCTGGGGTCCCTCCAGGACCTGAGACTCATATTTCTTCCACAGGTAATGCATGAAAAGAGACACAAGACAGAACATGAACTTGCCAAATAATACTGAAGATAAAATCTGATTTAAATGCAGTCTACCAGCTATATAAATAAAAAAAGTGTCATCATGCTGTCATCTCTTTAAAATGACAGCATGATGACAGTATGTTGTGAATGAGCATCTGAAATGTTCAGCTGAGCCCCTAGGCTGCGTGAAATGGTCTCTAAAGGTATTCGGATTGTTTAATCTACAAAACAGAAAGCGCCAATCCTACTGTCCCGTTTTGAGTACTTTCTCCCCTCAGTAACTTCTGAGAGATAAGAAGCCATTCAAATATATGGAAATATAAATTAGATAACAATAACACGATAAGCTGTGCTAACATTTCCTAAACTGCCTGCTTATATTCAATGGCAACATCCCTTTAAGGCAAGGTATAAACCTCTGCAAACCTACAAAATTTTCTTAAATTTGCATTTCGTCCCTTTCTCTTCGAAAACTATTTTCATCTACGGCCTCCATTTATTGAAACTGGAGTTCACAAACATTGTTAAAATGGCATATTACAGCGCATGGGTATATTTAACACTCAAGTGTCTGTTCTGTGTCTCGCTGTCATTTACAATGCGTCCTTTTGCAACCCCGTCATGGCAGTTATGCTCATGTCGTAAGCTCCCTATACTCGCCCAAAAGTGGAAAACTGGTTCCTGCAGTTGTACTTAGATTTACCCTCTAGTAATTTATTGGTGAATCAGCATTCTGAATATAAACCTGAAAGATTTATATATGTTTTGTTTGTTCTTTTTAAATCTCCATAACAATGTAATTATTTAATTAAAAACAACGTTGCATAAAGAGTATGACAGAAGAAAACTATGAGACTTCCAAAACAGGAAGTTAGTATCAATTCCATATTAATTTGCCTGGCAGGTATGCAAATAACAAATCTAGTCTAACAAGACAATGCATGTGTGGTTAGTATGAACCTGAGTGGGCAACTGGTCTCTGAAAAACTAAAATGTAAATAAGCCAAACCCATTGGCGCGTGGGACTCACTGCCCCTTCGCGCGCACGTTTTAAGGAGAATTGAATGCTCGCGACTGCCAGCACACAGAGCTGCGCCGTCACTCGATCTGCGTTCACTGGAATCACGGCATATCGAATAGTAACACACATGGCCAGTCAGCACACCAAGATTACAGCTGCCGTCGCCTGTTTGTTACTAGGCATACTGGCTGTTCTGCTTCTCACCATTCCTACGGAAGATCTGTATGAACCCCCGGACTACATGGTAAGGTTCGAGTGCGAAAAACCGTTTCTGTGACAGTTCTTGGTATTGTTGTATCTTGGCGTCAGCTGACCTGTTACACTCCAGCAAATTCCCGAAAGTGTTATGGCGAAATTTATTGTACCGCTTGGATGACATTTTATCAATTTCATCTTTGAGTGTCAAATAGACTATTTTGAACCCACTCCATGTGTTGGCTAAACAGCAATACTCGCGTTACACCGGGAGTACGTTAAGTTATATGTAAAAATAAATGCACGGGTATTTATACTATTAATATATCACGTTACTGCTGCTGGGGAAACTGTCAGGCGTGTCATTTTAACAATGCAGGAGTTTTGTGGACCTCATCATAGATCTCAAAGCCAAGAGTCAGTGGGACTCAAATATTCATTCTCTCAGTAATTAAACGATAGAGAGATGAATGCTTTGCTAAATCCGTTGCCCGATTCAGTTGTGGAAAATAACATATACGTATTATGGTCTGCATGCACCACGGTGAACAGCAGGTATGTAATCAAACATTTCCCAGGAAGTTCTCAGACAGACCTTTACTAATGACATAACAAGCTCGCACCTCCTTAGCACCGGAGAGAGAGCGCGGGTAAGTATTTACCCCATGTGCACAGACACGGGCATTTTTCTCACATGTATGAAAGGAAATGGCCATGGCGGTGTGCTTTGCTTCGACAGTTAATGAGTGATATCTCAAAGATGCGCTGAAAGTCTATGTTTATGCACATTTCTTAATATGTTTCTATTGATTATTATTGTGGTTATGGGTGAATTTTTTTTTAAGCAGGAGTCTCTGTTTCACAGAAAACGTAGCGAAAGATGCATGTTTGGACGGGTTATGTGAATGTGAACTTGTTCTTAGCGAAAAAAAATGGCCTTACTTGAATATAATATTGGCTTATTGTGAGCAGATTTTACACATGAAAGCACTTTATTTATAACATGCCCAAACGTTTCATTTCCTATCTGTTGGGCAAGGTTCTTTCAACATGCAAAACAAGAGGTTAAATACATTACACTCCAGTTTCACTTTGAAATGTACATTCACTGTCATAGAATGGTTTCAAACACTTTTTGACTCTCTTAGTTTTTTTTTTTTCAAACTAACAACCATCTGCACTTTCAATACAACAGTGTACCAAATTTAGTTAAGTACTTAACCCCAACAGAAGCAATCAAAGCGTCAGCAGGGTAGTGATGGCAGAGCTAACCTCGCAGCACACAGTTTGCAGGTTCGGTAGGGTGCTCCTGCTGTAGTCTGGAGCAACATAACTCACCTGAGCAACCTCACCTCTCACCTGAACGGCTTGAAAAAACTCATCGGGGGTGAAAAAAAGCGGTATGAAAATGAGTTGTGTAAATCACTCTGGAAAAGGGTGTCTGCAAAATGCCAAAAATGACAGAGAGCCCTAAAAAATGATTTATAAGTGGTTTATAACTGAGTACTGAGTTACACAGAAAATCCGCTCACATCGCAGGCCCCCAGGCCCCGGGCGGAGTGTCCCTGGCGTAATCCTGATCTCATCTTTGTCCCTCTCCTGTAAGTCGAGCTGCCGTTAGACCCTTTGGGTGGTGGCACTGTGCAGATTGGCCGGAGGGGAGCATTGCTCAGTGCGTCAGAACTGCTGGTGGCAGCTCAAACACACACACACACACACACTCACACACACCATTGGTGTGTACGCACATGCCCAGACTTTGGGATGTTCCCTGCGCAGTGTCTGCAGCTTTTCACACGCCACTGTCTCATCACTGAGAGACACCATTGTTCATTGACAGCTAAACTGCATAGGTTGAGCCAGGAGTCACGTATTTGTTTACACAAGCATTATATGTTGGTGGGTTTTGTTGCACCAGGAGCTTAGATATTGTGACAGTGTGTCATTAAGTGGTAGTGCTTTTTCTGGTTCTTTTTCCATTACACAATAATGTCCTTCTATAAGTCTGCTAAAATCTGACTTTGTTTTTTAAACACAACTATTCACAGACACCCACAAACATAGATACCCTGACACAAACATGAACACACACACACACATATGAAGCACTTGTACAGTCACACACACACACACACACACACACACACACACACACACACTACTGGTGCGTCCACAGACACAGATACAGTCATAAACACATCACTGGTGCACACACACACACACACACACACACAGATGCATACATACACACAGCTTTACACACGATGTCATTTTGAGCGCAAGATACCATGTGAAGGGTGATGGCGTTGGCTGAAAGCAGTGTTGCATTGTGGGAATGGTCTAGCTGAGATACCTTCTACAAAAAAGGACTCAAACATATATTTTTTCCTCTTTCTTGTGCACTTCATTTTCATGCAGCTTTGTTTCTTTATCTCTCTGTCCCTCAGTCCCAGTTTGGCTGCCTGCATTGATCTCTCTTCCTCTGTCTTCCTGTATCTGTACAACCTTTTCACTCTGTTCCCTTTCCCTTTTGGACGGTTTTCAATGAAGAGATGTTTTAAGGCAGCTTGAATTCATTTTCAGATAAACTGTTTTATTAGGCTGACATATGTTTATAATGATATTGCCAAATCATATTTTTTGGAATGGAACAACTTAACAGAAGAAACAAAGGACTAATAACACAGTGATAATACTACTACTATTAAAACAACTACTATCACTGGTAGTACTACTCCTAAAACAACAACTATCACTAGTACTAGTACTGCTACTAAAACAACTACCATCACTGGTACTACTACTACTACTAAAACAACCACTATCACTGGTACTACTACTAGTACTAGTAGTGACAATGAATGATGAGGTACTTTGTAATCATTGTAAAAATAATATTAGAAAAGTTGTTAACAACGGAACCTATGAGGCACTGTGTTTTGTCTTGGTTTGCGACCTTCATTTTGTGTTGCCAAATCTTTCTGTCTCTCTCTCTCTCTCTCTCTCTCTCTCTCTCCCCACCTCTGTTTCTCATTGTTCGTCTCTCGATGTCAGTGAGGAAGAAATTTATGCACAAGCTCTGGTTACTTTTGCTTGGTCGCCGTGGTGTTTCATAGTGGGTCATAGAGTTGGGGTGGCCCTGTCTTTGTGTATATTACATCTACAAATGTCAGCAGGCTGACGGGGAGCTGCTGGGGAGCAAGGTGCGTCTGCTTCAGGCCGTCAGCAGGCCCGGCCTTATAAGTACAGCACTAGGTTCCCCGTCACGCAGCAGCACACAACACTGAGCAAAGCAGCTTAATACACAAAAAGAGACCGGAGAGACGATAAACTGGCCAGATGAAAGAGAGAGAGAGATGGGGGATGGGATTTAAAGACAGAGACTTTGACTTTTAAAAGCGGTTAAAATGGTGCTTGTTGAAGTTGGAGAGTATTCAGATTCAAATTGAAATGGAAATCAGCTTGGCCCATGGAGTGAAAGCGCCAGTTTGTGGAGCAGCTGTTTGTCCTCTGGCTTTGTGCTGCAGTCCCAGCTGTAAGCCCACCTTACCGAGGCAACGGCTTTGTCCTTCTCATTGGGGGAAAATAAGGGATAAGTCAGTTAAAGTCATCAGTTTCATAGCTCTCTGTCAGCCCAAGGATTTACATGCAACATTTCTGAATAAACACTGTTTTCTCTGTCAACATTTATTTTCCTAGTATTAATTTTGAACACAACATTTTACTCTTTCAATATGAGCTTTTACTTTCACGTGCTGGCATGCTAATGCCCTCTGATGAGAGCCTAAATG
The DNA here is from genome assembly GCA_019788955.1 of Albula glossodonta. NCBI lineage: Eukaryota > Metazoa > Chordata > Actinopteri > Albuliformes > Albulidae > Albula > Albula glossodonta. The sequence goes on from JAFBMS010000609.1 coordinate 74,215, forward strand.
ATGTTTGGTAAACTAACGTGAGCGTAAGTGACGCTGTCAAAGTGGTGGTGTTACAGCCAGACAAGAGACAAAAACAGAGCACACAAAGAAGTGCTTTGAAGATGGATGGTAGTGTGGAAACTTCACTGCGTGTGCTGAATCTGTCTGCTGAGTGCCCCTGGCATAGGTGATAAGCGCTTGGTGCTACATTAGCAGTGGGGTAAAAGTAATGTCTAGTTGCTATGTGAACAGGAGGAGCTGTGTGTGGCCAATGTCACTGCATGGGGTTAAAAGTCCAAGACTCATTTGGAGAGACAGCTTCCACATTCCGTTAAACTGTCACATTCTAAAAGAGGTTGTTGGTGAGTGGTTGGGGGGGCGAAGGTTTAGCGAAGATGCGTTTGAGTTAAAATAAAGAGAACCAAAGCATCGCCTTCATTCAAATTCAGATTCAAATGGAAATGGAAATGGAAATCTGCTTGGCTCGTGGAGTGAAAGTGCCAGTTTGTGGTGCAGCTGTTTGTCCCACTGCTGGGTGCTGCTCAGCCTCTTACCTGGGAAAAATAAGGGTTGAGTCAGTTAAAGTCCTCAGGCTCATCGCCCTCTACGCTCTTCCTCATTGGTAGATATCTCACCCATTGTTTTTATCAGTGGCGCAGGGCCCAGCGGTGTGGCTGAGCATCGCAATCAAAAAGCAGGGAGTGGCCTGTCTTTACAAAACAGTCCAACTTGGCTCAATTCAGGTGGCAATAAAAGAATAAGGAAACAATCTGAATCAGCATTTTTGTAATGCAAACACCAGGGCATACATCTGTGATTTTTGGAGTGGGAGAGCAGAAGCCTTAAGAGACAGAGCCATTTTTGGGGAGTGGGTGGAAAGAATATGAGAGAGTGAGTTAACGGGTCATTTTCTCAGCCTGTGCAAGTACTGAGCAGAGTCCTCTGAATGTGTTGTGTTTTGTGGGTGGAGAGGGAGAGAAGACAAAATGTTTGCAAATAGGAGAAGGCAAGATTATCCAGATGTTCACATTTTTGCAGAGAAGAGAGAGTTGAACTTTAGCCACACCTCTTTATTGTGTGACTTTATGATGTTACACTCCAAACACAGCCCCTAACAATCTTAACTCTCACACAGAAAGCACATACCTACAAAAAGAGAACAGAAAACTACAACCTCATGCTTGATTTCACACCAAAACACTAACACATCCTCCACCACTGTACACATAACATACTTATAACACAGAACATCAACAAATTCTCAAAAATTGTTTATATCAAGTTATTCCCGGTCAGTGATGTACCAATGCCCTCTCCCTGTCCCTTCCCAGTATGGTACAGTCCTGTATGTTTTTATGATGTCATAATGCCTTCTCCCTGTCCCTTCCCAGTATGGTACAGTCCTGTATGTTTTTATGATGTCATAATGCCTTCTCCCTGTCCCTTCCCAGTATGGTACAGTCATGTATGTTTTTATGATGTCATAATGCCCTCTCCCTGTCTTCTTCCAGTATGGTATAGTCCTGGATGCTGGCTCCTCCCACACAACCTTGTACATCTACAAGTGGCCAGCAGACAAGCAGAATGGCACCGGGATCGTCACCCAGCACAGCGAGTGTCATGTCAAGGGTGAGAAAGATCACATCAAGCGCGTTTACCCTGTATGTCTGTTCAGTCTACCAGGGTACGGAGCCCCACCTGTGTGCTCACCATGCCATGGAATCTGAGAGTACCAGTGAAAGAGAGAAGGGGTGCAGAACTAACTGCATCATTTCATTTACAAAACAATGTGACTAACCATATGAAACACCCCAGAATTTGCTATCTTTTATATCCCCCTACAACTGGTAGCATAGTCTGGTTTTAGTTCCATCCCCTGCTGCAGTCCTGTGTTTTCATCAATTTATACCCTGTTCATGTGAAATGATGGCCCAAATCTGCATGTTCATAAGTTTAAGGGAAAAAACTGAGAACTGCCATACTGTTTTTAATGACTTTTACTCACCGAGTGATTAGATGTAACAGAACCAGGCTCACAGGGAGGAATGATGTACTCATCTCATGTACTCTACACTCTATGTAGTCTAATGTACTCCATGCATATGCAGGTTACTTATTAACTGTCAGTCGTGACTAACTGGTGGCAAGATGAGGCTAACGAGGTACCTCTTGGGTGGGAATGTGAAGGAGAGGGGGTCCAGTTTCAGCTCTAAATGAGAATATAATGAGATATATGTGTGCCACAAACACAAGGGAGGCAGAGAAAGTCAAACTTGCATTTGTCCTGAAATGCTCTTGACCGCTTTCCATGATTAAAAACGTGCACTATTATTCCAGAGTAGGGACTTTAAAAACGTGCACTATTATTCCAGAGTAGGGACTTTAAAAACGTGCACTATTATTCCAGAGTAGGGACTTTAAAAACGTGCACTATTATTCCAGAGTAGGGACTTTAAAAACGTGCACTATTATTCCAGAGTAGGGACTTTAAAAACGTGCACTATTATTCCAGAGTAGGGACTTTAAAAACGTGCACTATTATTCCAGAGTAGGGACTTTAAAAACGTGCACTATTATTCCAGAGTAGGGACTTTAAAAACGTGCACTATTATTCCAGAGTAGGGACTTTAAAAACGTGCACTATTATTCCAGAGTAGGGACTTTAAAAACGTGCACTATTATTCCAGAGTAGCGACTAACAAACACAAGCAGCCATCAATTGCGCAAGGCATCCATGCTTGAAAGCCCCAAAAATGGGCCAAATCATGTTTCCATGACAACTATTGTTTTTTCTGTTTTTTTTTTTTTTTTTGGACTGAGTCTCCCAAAGTTCTCATGAGAGAGAACAGATCCTCACATTGGGTTTCAGAATTCTAATCCATGCATTTCTTAAACTTCAGGGGCCCCCATGTTTTTCCGTTTGTTAGGGGCGTAACGGTTCGCTCAGGTCACGATTTGGTTCGGTTCATGATGTTGTGGTCGCAGTTTGAATTTTTTCACGGTTATTTTTAAACTGAAGTGAAATGACAACAATTTATTTATTTCTGATGCATTACCAGTGGTTGACTTTTTTCCTTTTTTGTGAATTGCAGACATAAACTAAAAACAGTTTGACTCTACAATAGGAATTCTCAAAAATCTTTACATAGGCTAATAAACAAGACTGCACAGCCACACTTTGTGCTCTACCCAGAACTTCTTTAACGTTGGCTTTGCTTCGTTGTACAAGCTTGGTATTAAACACAGGCTAAAGTACATGCGAGACGGGATATTGTATGTGGGCTGTGGTGTCTGAAGGAGTTTGCGAAAACCATCATTCTCTAGGACTGAGAATGTTCTCATATCCTTAGTGATGAAAACTCCAATGCATCTGGCTATATCCTGGACCCTGCCTGGTGTGTGAGATATCGGGGCTGCAAAGCATGCTGTCAGAGATGTCTGGCCTTTGAGCAGTCTCTTTCTCGCTTGCACTGACCTGGGCTCTTCGCTGTGGTGGTGTTGTAGATGTTGCATCATATTACTGGTGTTACTGTTGTGTAGCTGATTATTCATTAACAGTTTTTTGCAAATTGTTTTTAGTCCTGTCCGTTTTATTTTCTTCATTCTCATGTGCAGTGATGGGGAAACCGAAATGTTGCCTCACATGACATAACAGTAGACGGGGCATCCACTATCTCAAATTCTGCTAGGTTAGGCCTACACCAGTGATAGTTTTCAACTGAAACCAAGGATGGTGAAACTGTGTGAAACTAGCAACCGCGAGATTTAGTAGATTTCCATGTATGCTTCAGCGTATGTGTAAAAGAAACAAACTTTATTTTTGCAAAGATAATTGCAACAAAAACACACCACAACAGAGGAGCATCCTCTGTTAGGAAAGTACAATGGATTGTATGTTTTTTTTTTTTGTTAAATTCAGTTTATCTGGATGAGAACATCAGCTAAATCTCAATTTTTATATTCAGTAGTTTTTATTTAACATCAAATATCACAAACAATAAAGTGGCATTCCAATGTATGTAGGAACCAACAACTCCCACCAGCATCAAAGTGAAACCTCCTCACCCTCTCCTCCTCTTGGCCATTACAATAAATAAACAAATGTCTGGAAAATTCCATTTCTCAGGAAAGACTATTACAGCCAATTACAGGAAATCAAAGTAGCAATCTAAGATTTCCAGGCCCCTGTTTCCCCCTAAGTGAGAGAGTAAGAGCCCAGCTCACAGTGCAGCAGAGGGTGAGCAGAGTGCTGTGCTGTGACAGGAGGGGGGATCTCCAGTTACGCTGGGCTGGACGGGGGCGCGGCAGGGAGTCTGCAGGCCTGTCTGGACGATGCCGTGAGAGACATCCCAAAGGCCCGGCATGAGCTCACACCTGTGTACCTGGGAGCCACGGCCGGCATGAGGCTGCTGAAGTGAGTGGCACTGCACCTGTGTGTGTGTGTGTGTGTGTGACATATTACACACACACGCGCACACTCACGCACACTTACGCACACTTACACATACACACATGTTTTCACACACATTTACTCTCTCACACACACACACACACACACTTGCATACACTCACTCTCTCTCTCACACACACACGTCCATACACTCACACACACTCTCTCTTACACACTCACACACACACACACACATACACATGCACACTCTCTCTTACACACATACACACACACACACACACAGTTAAATGAATCCGTACTTTAGTATAATCATTTCATTTTATTTGACTATATCTTCTCATGGCATATCATGTAATATACTTTAATGTATTTTTTTGTGTTATTTGTATGCTTGTATTTATCAATTTTATGTTGAATTGCTGGATTTTGTTGTCTAACTTTAATGCATATAAATCACTTTGATTTGTAATGCATAA
>JAFBMS010000610.1:0-79077 GCA_019788955.1 Albula glossodonta
AGAGTGAGAGTTTGGGTTGGAGTTAGGGTTAGTGTAACAGTGAGATTTAGGGTTACTGTGAGAGTTTGGGTTGGAGTTAGGGTTAGTGTAACAGTGAGATTTAGGGTTAGAGTGAGAGTTTGGGTTGGAGTTAGGGTTAGCGTAACAGTGAGATTTAGGGTTAGAGTGAGAGTTTGGGTTGGAGTTAGGGTTAGTGTAACAGTGACATTTAGGGTTAGAGTGAGAGTTTGGGTTGGAGTTATGGTTAGTGTAACAGTGAGATTTAGGGTCGAGTTATATTGAGAATTAGGGTTAGAGTGAGAGTTTGGGTTGGAGTTAGGGTCAGGGTTAGTGTAACAGTGAGATTTAGGGTTAGAGTGAGAGTTTGGGTTGGGGGGGAGTTAGGTCAGGGTTAGTGAACAGTGACATTTAGGGTTAGAGTGAAAGTTTGGGTTGGAGTTAGGGTTAGGGTAAGTGTAACAGTGAGATTTAGGGTAGAGTGAGAGTTTGGGTTGGAGTTAGGGTTAGTGTAACAGTGAGATTTAGGGTTTACTGGAGAGAGTTTGGGTTGGAGTTAGAGTTAGTGTAACAGTGAGATTTAGGGTTACAGTGAGAGTTTGGTTTGAGGTAGGTTAGCGTAACAGTGAGTTTAGGGTTAGAGTGAGAGTTTGGGTTGGAGTTAGGGTTAGTGTAACAGTAAGATTTAGGGTTAGAGTGAGAGTTTGGGTGGAGTTAAGGTTAGTGTAACAGTGAGATTTAGGGTTAGAGTGAGAGTTTGGGTTGGAGTTAGGGTAAGTGTAACAGTGAGATTTAGGGTTAGTGTAAGCTGAGAGTTTGGGTAGGGTTAGGGTACACTTGAAAGCAAATACTGCTGTACTACTGAAGTACAAACTTTAACAGAGTATTTTTAGTTCTATTCAAGTCATGTTTCACCAAAGGTATCTCTAGGTTCAATAAAGAGCAGAAGTTGTGTACTTTGTCCACCACTGGTGTGTTTGTTAATAGCCATTTTATATGCTTTCTGACATTTTAGGGGATAGATGTGATGCTCAGAGCAAACCAGTGTCAGAGGATGATCTGTGAATTTCCCCATCATCCCAAAATGGCAGGTCTTACAGAACCTCAGCATTGTCATTGCTAGGGTTAGAGCACTGGTTCTTAACCTTGTTGGAGGTACAGAACCCCACCAGTTTCATATGCGCATTCACCGAACCCTTCTTGATGGCCAAGCGGGGCGTGTCATCACGAATCATAAGGGTCGGGTGTGTGTCTTGACCTCCGCCGAACCCCTGAGACTGACTCACCGAACCCCTGGGGTTCGATCGAACCCAGGTTAAGAACCAGTGTGTTGGAGTGAGATATAGAGTGTTAGAGTGAGAGTTGGGGTTAGCGTAAGAGTGAGATATAGAGTGTTAGAGTGAAAATTGGGGTTAGTGTAAGAGTGATATTTAGGGTGTTCGAGTGAGAGTCAGGGTTAGTGTAACAGTGAGATATAGAGTGTTAGATTGAGAGTTGGGGTTAGTGTAAGAGTGAGATATAGAGTGTTAGATTGAGAGTTGGGGTTAGTGTAAGAGTGAGATATAGAGTGTTAGATTGAGAGTTGGGGTTAGTGTAAGATTGAGATATAGAGTGTTAGATTGAGAGTTGGGGTTAGAGTAAGAGTGAGATATAGAGTGTTAGAGAGAGACTTGGGGTTAGAGTAAGAGTGATATTTAGGGTGTTAGAGAGAGAGTTGGGTTAACGTAAGATTGAGATATAGAGTGTTAGATTGAGAGTATGGGTTAGAATAAGAGTGATATTTAGGGTGTTAGAGTGAGAGCTGGGGTTAGTTAGACAAATACTGGGTTAATCATACTTTTAACGTCTATTCAACAACAGCACATTCAAAATTTCCGACACTGAAATATTGTAGGCTTCAATCTTTACCGAAGGACTGCTCACAAAGTCACCAAAGAAATAAATTGATGGTACCAGATCAGATTATAAAATTAAAAGTAATCTTTGCACTCAAGCACCATGAAAAATGTCTACACTGAATTAATGTTGGAAGTATACACAACCGAAGGACCACTAATGAATTTGTAACAGTAATAAATTGGTTGTATCAGTCCAAAGTGTGATAAAAAAGTGACCATTGCACTCAAACACTCTTTCACAGATTGAAGAGAAAGGGGAAGGGAGGACAACAGCAAGGAAGAAATTTGAATAAAATATCAGAGTAAGTACTGTGGAGAGTGATGGGGAGTGGAGCTAAAGAGGGGAAATTTGTATTTTTAAAGCATGTTTTAATGTTGTTTTATTTAAGACGACAGATTGGATTTATGCATATAGCCGATTTGCATATGCATAGCCATGTTGAATGGTTTTGTATGTCTGCTGGCCATTATAAAGGAGTAACAGTGTGTTCATGTTGCGTGATCCTCACCTGCACTGTGATTGGAGTAAGAGTTAGCATTGGAGTGAGAGTTTTTTTTTTCAAGTATATTTATTAATTTTTCTTTTACACAAACAAAAACAATAACAACAAAAACTAACAGCTCAGTTCAACATTGGTCCACACGATCATTAAGGATAATAAAGTGAATAAATAAATGTACAGCTATGAAAACAGAATAACAGTACAATATTAAGATGCAATTTTTTTTTTTCTTTTTCCCTACCCCCAAAGAGGTCAGCGTCCATAGTTAGTCAAAGAAAATGCTTGCAAGTGTTGAAGCCACAGTACAGTTCGAGAAACTGAGATATGGAGTGCATATTTTCATGGATTGTCCCTTTGTGGAGTGAAGCAAACAGGTCAGATATTCGAGAGGAAAGCATTCCGTAATTATCTTATGCCAGTTTGCCCTGGAAGGTGGTTTGTCACTTATTCATGACAAAAACATATTCTTCCTCGCAGCATATGCAAGGATATCATACAGTCTGCTAGAGCAAGTACCGGTAATAGCATCTTGACATGGGTGACCCAGAAGTAGTGACAGAGGACTCATGCACAGATTCACACCAAGATTTTTTTTCCATATCTTGTAGAATGTCCATCCAGTATGTTTGAATTCTAGGACAGAACCAGACACAATGTATGAGTCCCTACTGAAATTTGACATTTTAAAAACGTTGGTGAAAATTGGGAGTTCATTTTGTGTCTTTTGCTGAGAGAAATCTGCTGGCAGTGCAGTATTTTATATTGTAACAGTCTGGCATGATTACACACTGATATCTTCCTTGTATGGTTCCATATCACATCCCATTTTCCATCATCAATATTTACACCAAGCTCATTCTGCCATGTTTTTGCAGTAGCTGGAGCGCTCAACCCCACAGTCTGACTAAAGACACTATAAAAACTAGTAATGGACCCTTTAATTGGACACTGAAGCAGCAGCAGCTGCTCTATTGGTGAAATTGTGGCATTAATATGAAAACAAAAAACATTGTTTTGATTATGAAATCTCTAATTTGAAGGTATCTAAAGAAATGACATCTGGAGAGATTATATATTTTTTTGAGTTTGTTCAAATGATAACAAGGATTCATCCTTAAATAGATCACACATATTCTTAATCCCCTGGGATGCCCATATATTGTACCCAATGTCAGTCATGCCTGGCTTAAAGTCTGGGTTATCTGAATTGGAATCAATAGGGATGTTAAATTGGACCTCCCCACAAGCTTTCGTGTCAGAAACCAAGCCTTTAAGGTTTTGGAAATTATGGGGTTGTTGTTACAAAGATTCCTAGCTGACTTCAAATTCTTGCATGACAAAAGGCCCAACAAGGAGTAATGGATCTGTGAAGACTCAAGACCCAACCACAAAGAAGCAGGGTCCTCCTTGACCCATTCTGCTTTAAATCTCAATTGAGATGCCAGCTGATACCATCTGATGTTGGGAACATCTAAGCCTACTTTTGAACTGGGAAGCTGCAACTTCGACACTTTAAGCTGAGGTCTTCTTTTGTTCCAGATAAAGTCGCTCAGCTAACCGTCAAGTAGCTTCGATACTTTGTTTGATATAGCAAAGGAATCATCTGTGAAGGGTACAGTAACCTTGGCAACACAATTATTTTGTTGAGGGATACTCTGCCTAGCAATGATAGAGGAAGTGGACTCCATCTTTTTAGGTCTTTATCTGCATCTAATGAAATGACCATGCTATCAATTTCCTGTGTTTGGCAGAAGTGAATTGTATTCAAGAGCCTTCTGACATTGTGACTAGAGCTCATGCCTTCAATAAAGCCGGTCTGGTCTTCCTAAATGAAAGGCAAAACCTTCTCCAATCGCAGTGCTAATATCTTTGACAACAGTTTAAGATCTTGGTTTAGAAGGGCAATAGGCTAATATCCTGAACAATCTTCTGGGTTTTTGCCTTTTTTAAGAATTAGTGTGATATCAGCCTCTCTCAATGAATGAGGAAGACTACCAGACACAAAAGAGTGCTCCAACATTTCCAGAAAAGGGTCCATCAGAACTTAATGGAACTCTTCATAAATCTCAGAACTCAGGCATCAGGCCCAGGTGCCGTACCCAACTGGAGGCTTTTAAGCGCCGAAAGGGCTTTTCCCTGGAGATTGGAGCATTCAACTCGCATTTCTGAACACCAGAGATTTTAGGGAGGGCTACACCTGCCAAAAAGGATTCCATCTTTTCAGATATACTTTAATATACATTCATAATTGTAATTACTTCACCCTGTAAGATACCCTTAATAATCACAGATCTTCCATATTTATCCTTGACAGACATCTTCAATTGAAATGGTAAATTCCTATTTATAATTATGACTACTCCTCTGCTGCGGGATAGTGAAAGAGGAAAAATAAACTTGGCCAACCCAGCTGTGTGACAGTTTAAGGTGCTCACTGTCATCTAAATGCGACTCCTGTAGTAGGGCCACATCCACTCTCTCCCTCTTCAATAACACGTAATCTTTTCTCTGCTTGAATTTCCCATGCAAACCCCTTATATTCCAGGAACAAAATCGTATCATATTAGATGACATTAATGCAAGAGGGAACTTGAGAGATTAATTCTCACTAAAGGTAAATAAATACACTGTCCAATGCACCCAAATTTGTACCACTGAGTCTCAAAAATAACTGAGTTAACAAGATGATATAAATGTGGCAGGCCAATACTGAGCATGAAATACACACAAAAACACAGAACTATTATCCTAAACAACAATAAGTAGCGATGAAAAGAAGACAAATTTGGGGTTTCTCCCCAGTTTACATGGGGATTGCTGATCTGTGAGGCACGAGTAGGAGTAAATAAAATAAACTGAAAGCTGGAGTTAAATAACACTTCTATTACCAGTGCACAAACAACCAAAGCAAGTGACATAACTCAGTTGACAGGGAACCACTTAGACACCCAAAGCTGGGTTGTAATGAGTTGGGTATTGGTCGACGTGTCATTTAACAAAATGTGCACAGTTTAGGCCGGATATTATGATAAGAAATGATAAACCTTATAAACGTGCACACCAATATATCTCAACAAGGAATATTCACCAGTATAAACGACCCACTATCCAGACTTAGCTGTCCTATAATCGGCGCATTCATTATCAGCTTGGGGGTCATTAGCCGTTTCTACCTGTAGCATCCTCGCTTCTACCTCATCTAGTCGGGCATTAGCCCTCTTCAGCTCGTTGGTGTGCGAGAGGACTGTTTTAGCCAGTGGTCGAGTTTGTCATTAACAGCCACCATTAGCTTATTTGTCATTAGTTCAAGTGCTTTAGCGAGCCAAGGTTCCAACTCCATCTCACTGTCGTCATCTTCTTGCTCGCAGCCATGTAGAGCTAACAATGTAGTCGTGCTCTCTGTGGTTTGCCGTCGAAGTTTGCTATTGCCCTTACCCTTGGAATGTAGCATTATCTGGTGCGGTTTTGTCCAGAAATGTTCAACGGACATAATATTGCATCAAAACTGAAGAAAAAAAAAAAAAATCTCAAGTGAGAATGCTAAATATATATTGAGTGTTCTCAGAGCTCCGGTAAAGTCGACCGTCTCCTAAGCCACCATTACGTAACCCCAACATTGGCCTTCTAGCAGGAGGAGACAGAACAGCAAATTGGACTGACTGGTTTTGTGCCTTGTGATCTTACTTTGAACGCCTTATACTTGCTGGTGAATAAGGTTGAAAATGACAACAAAATGCACAATATAAACCCTAATTCTGACAACATTATTACCAAATCAGTACTGCAGATTTGAACCACTTAGTCTTTGGACCACAATGAGAGATTTGAATTTTGGCAGGTTTAGGAGGTCAGTGTGCAGTGTGCTAGTGCCCATTATTCAGAGCATCAGCAGTAGCCTATTGTATGAAATATACTATTATTACATCCATGGTAGACTACTATTTAAGATGTATTAGAAAAGCTAACATTCATGCCAGGATACTGTATTAAAATTATTATAAAACCTAACATCAACGCTAGGATACTGTTTGCTTGCCTTGAGAAGCTTTTGAAACCTGTTGACATGCTGGAATGGTTACTGATTATGTTTTTTTACTGTGGTAAAACGGCTAAAGCTCAAATGTACACAGGTACTCACTGATCTGAATTTCCTGCATGTTATCAAGACTGTACTCACCTGTGCACTGGTACATCATGCTGAAACTTCATTTTGTCTTGTTTTCTGCTTTTGCCTGATTCTGAGCGTATGAAAAAACCTGAACATGTTGCTGTCAGTTTGACTCCAGTTTTAACTTACAGAAAAAAACTTACACCCTGAACCTCCACCTCCACCCAAACATGGCACCTTAACATGAATACCCACAACCTCCACCTCCATCTAAACATGTCACCTGAAAACCAACACCCCCACCTCCACCCAAACATGGCGCCTTAACACTAACACCCCCAATCTCTACCCAAATATGGCACCACCTTAACACCAACACTTCCTACCTCCAACTCCACCTAAACATGGCACTTTAACACCAACACACCCAACCTCCACCTCCACTCAAACATGACACCTTAATATTAATACTCCCAATCTCCACCTCCACCCAAACATCAACACCCCTAACACCCTCCTGTTACCTCCATCTCCACATACAGGCACCTTCCCAATAGAGACGATACAGCCCCCATAGCCAATTAAACTGACCACCACACACTCACTCTCTATTACACCCACACATTTTACCACACACCCACTCCCTATTACACCCACACATTCTACCACACCCTCACGCTCGACCACACACCCACTCTCTATTATACCCCCACACTCAACCACACACCCACTCTCTATTACACCCACACATTCTACCACACCCCCACACTCGACCACACACCCACTCTCTATTACACCCACACATTCTACCACACCCCAACACTCGACCACACACCCAATCTCTATTACACCCACACATTCTACCCCACCCCCACACTCGACCACACACCCACTCTCTATTACACCCACAATTCTACCAAACCCCCCACTCCCACCACACCCCAATCTCTATTACACCCACACATCTACCACACCCCCACAATCAACCGACACAACCCACTCTCTATTACACCCACACATTCTACCACACCCCGACTCTCTATTACACCCAACACTCTCTATTACACTCCACTCTCTATTACACCCACACATTCTACCACCCCCACACTCGACCACACACCCAATCTCTATTACACCCACACATTCTACCTCACCCCCACACTCGAACACACCCCCACTCTCTATCACACCCTACTCTCTATCACACCCACACACTCGACCACACACCCAATCTCTATTACACTCCACTCTCTATTACACCCACACATTCTACCTCACCCCCACACTCGACCACACCCCCAATCTCTATTACACCCACACATTCTACCACACCCCACACTCGACCACACCCCCACTCTCTATTACACCACACATTCTACCTCACCCCCACACTCGACCACACCCCCACTCTCTATTACACCCACACATTCTACCTCACCCCCACACTCGACCACACCCCCAATCTCTATTACACCCACACATTCTACCACACCCCAATCTCTATTACACTCCACTCTCTATTACACCCACACATTCTACCTCACCCCCACACTCGATCACACCCCCACTCTCTATCACACCCCTACTCTCTACCACAGCACCCCCCATGTAGAGCTGAATGAAAGCTCCTTTAAGTTTGAATGTTTCAGCTCCAACATGCACAAGGAATGCCATCTGACCAGTTATTTCAACAACCTAAAAGTGGGCTGATGTACATAACAAACAATTTAACAATTTTTCTTTTATCTAAGGCAGCCTTCATCAGGTGTACTTTTTAGATCAGAGAATTACACCCTGCATAATGTTTACCTTTAGAACAGCATGCCATCTTTCTAGTTTTCAAAGAAGATCTTTCCGGTACATCAGATCTCCTGGCACAACAGTCCATTAGGGCTGGATCAGTGTAAAATGTGGGGAGTCAGTAAACGTTACAGCTATGCAGAGACACAGATGGCAGGGGTATAGTATATAGTATGGTATAGTATAAGCTGAAAAGTTGAGACCTTTTTCTCACAGTTTGGTCCCCCCCACTTCAAAAATCTCTCCTGCGCCGCTGCAGCTATGGCTGATTTATGATGGTACTCAGTGCAGGAAGGGGCAGCTGAATGAAATAACCCAACACACATTCTCCAACAACAACTTAATACTTACACCAGGCTGGGGGTGCTGAATGAAATAACCCAACACACATTCTCCAACAACAACTTAATACTTACACCAGGCAGGGGGTGCTGAATGAAATAACCCAACACACATTCTCCAACAACAACTTAATACTTACACCAGGCTGGGGGTGCTGAATGAAATAACCCAACACACATTCTCCTACAACAACTTAATACTTACACCAGGCTGGGGGTGCTGAATGAAATAACCCAACACACATTCTCCTACAACTACTTAATACTTACACCAGGCTGGGGGTGCTGAATGAAATAACCCAACACACATTCTCCTACAACAACTTAATACTTACACCAGGCTGGGGGTGCTGAATGAAATAACCCAACACACATTCTCCTACAACAACTTAATACTTACACCAGGCTGGGGGTGCTGAATGAAATAACCCAACACAAATTCTCCTACAACAACTTAATACTTGCACCAGTAATAACTTTAATTTGAACACAATACCTATAAATAAAATGCGCTTTTATTCAGCAATGACTTTCAAACATCATTCCAGTGTAGCAACATCCTACCAATATTCAAAAATACAACAAACTGATCTGATCTAAACAAAGTGTTCACAGCAACTACACAAAACAGCAAACTGGGAAATAAATGTGAGAGCAGCTGTCTTCTATTTCTAAACATGACAACATTTAAAAAAATGGTTTAAATATTAACATAAAAACTACAAATTCCAAGAATTGCACAAATACAGATGTAAGTTCTGAGTATCAGGCATGCACTGGGTGATGTCATGATCAGGTGTGCAGGTGATGCGTTTACCTGAAGCTGTTTAAGAGTGCTGTGCTGGCCAGCGTAGCAGGTAGATTGGATTTAGATGCTTCTTGTTAACTACTTATCTTCACTAATGTCGGTGTTCAGTTCAGTGCTCCTCTTTATGTATACCAGGGCTATACATTTACATGTATTTATTTTGCAGACACTTTTATCCAAAGTGACATGCAAGGAGTGCATACATTCAACATAATTACAAGAAAAATCTTTTAAAGTGCAACATTTACACATTGGTACAGCAGTTCAAAGTATAGCTAAACATAAGATCTATGTAACAGTCATAGTAACAAATTTAGAACAGCCAAGAAACATGGTACAGAGCCAAGTAATACATTTACAAACAATAATGTATACAATTACACAATTTATAATAAAGCAGTATACATACTACAACATCCAAGCGGTGATCTGTTAGAGCCAGGAACTGAAATGACTATATCTAAGCATAAGCTGTGATGGTCGGTTTTCTGGGCTGCTGACTGGCAATTCCATAGCCTTAGGTTAGCCAGGTTGCGTCTGCAGTGGTTGGGTCTCCTGAAACGAGTAGAAGAGCACAGAGGTGGAGACTGTCATAACCCCCTCCTTTCCTGTGGATTCATTTGTATATCACTGCTATATGGACCCGCCCTGTCAGTCTTGCTCCACTCAGCCTCCCAGTAGCAGCGTCAGTGTGTCAGTCTACACTCATACATGCAAAACACACAGCATAGTTATTACGCAAGGACATCAGGACAGAAGTGGAAATGTGTCAAATAGAGAGAGGGAGAAAGTGATTGAAAAAGAAGAGCAGAAAGAGATTATGAAAGAGAGAGATAGGAAAGGAATGGAAGGAGTGAGTGTTCAGAGCTGACAGACTCACATTTCTTGGGTCCTGGTTTGTTCCTTCTCTCTCCTCCATGGTCTACACTGTAAGAACAAAAATGATGAACACAGCGATTGTTTTGTGAGCAAACAGGATCACTCCAATGCAGTATCCTTTTGCATGAGAGGTTACATTCTGAGGTAACTCATTTCAGTCCCATGTACTAAACAGAGCTGTGGCTGCCTCCCCTTCTCTATAAGCCAGAGGCACAACTACTTCCCCCAGTCTTTTGGAGATGCCACAGGTCACCGAAAGGAAGACAGGAGTGATCCAATTAGCTCACCGTTACTGTGGTTACATTTCTAACCTTCATGATGTAACTCTGTGTTGGATCACTCAAAAATGGTATCAGAATACCACAGCATTAGTAAAATGCACCACCATGGCTGATGGCAAAGGCCTTCCAAACAGGCAAGTGGCCGCTGTGATGGTGTCAACAATCCAGTGTGACAACCTCTTTTTGGAGAGCCACAGCAGATGAAAAGATGATCAAACCTCTTCAAGGCTTGTGTTCCCCCAACATAAGCATCGAAGTCCCTGACTGGGCCTAATCTCACCCACGCTCACCTAAAGGAGTGTATGCTGACAGGACAGTTTACATGCCCCTCAGACAGAACCTATGGTAGGAAAGAAGGGATAGGATGGAAGGTGACACTCATTTTGGCAATAATTTCTAGGGTCTAAGAGAAGATAGATTTTAAATTTTTTACAAAAACAATTCCAAATGGTGGAAAATCCGATATGGCGTCACTACAGGCCGTTATAGGTCAGAACATGTGGCTCACTACAGCGCCTCCATATGGCATAGGGTAATTTATTTTCACCAGAGTAGTGAGTGAGTATAGGACCAACTGCCAAGTTTGGTTGCTGTAAGATGTACAGTTTTTGTGCAAACACTTTTAGGGAAGTAAAAAAATCTAAACAAACACAATAGGGTTCCAGCAGCTTCTCTTGCTAGGGACAGGTGTAGTCCCTGATCCTGAAGGCAAAAACTCAGATGGTTCCAGTGAACAAGACATTGAAGTACACACAAAATAATTTAATGACACGCACATTGTCAAATATCTAATGCACATTGTCAAACCTCTTTCTACTTACAGTACTGTGCATTTATAAGGTTCAACACTCTGCACCTACAGCAGTGTGTCTATGGATGCAGTGTGGAAACTCTCTGTACTTACAGCAGTGTGTCTATGAGGTGCAGTGTGGAAACTCTCTGTACTTACAGCAGTGTGTCTATGAGGTGCAGTGTGGAAACTCTCTGTACTTACAGCAGTATGTCTATGAGGTGCAGTGTGGAAACTCTCTGTACTTACAGCAGTGTGTCTATGAGGTGCAGTTTGGAAACTCTCTGTACTTACAGCAGTGTGTCTATGAGGTGCAGTGTGGAAACTCTCTGTACTTACAGCAGTGTGTCTATAAGGTACAGGAGCCTGAGCAGCATCACACTCTATGGGCCCAACAACAAGCTGAAACTGCCTCTCAGATCCTTGAAAGAGGAGTTCAAAGCAATGAGAACAAGAGAGGTGTTGCAGTACAGGGAGTCCAATGACCTGAAGGTGGCCAAAACTGGAATGGAGGTGAGGAGAGGAAGCTGTTCTCTCAGGTGAGTCGAGGCTGTGCCAGAGCAGGCTGATGGGAGTGGTGACTTGAGGCAGAGCAGGATCTTTTCCAGCTTCCCATTTCAACATCACTAAAAGGAAGGAGAACCGCTGCCTGGCTCAAAGGGAAGTGAGAGTAGCAGTGGAGGGGGAGAGAACCTGCAGGGTGGACAAGATGGGACAACGAACCACAGAGGAAGGTGACCTGGGCTGAGCTGTGGATAGCCGAGCCTCACCAGATTCAGTTCCTTGTCCAGGCAGTGCCTGACACGCTACCCAGCCCGGCGAACCTCCACACGTGGCACAAAGCAGAGACTGTCACAAGTATTCAGTGCTTGAATCTACAACATGACAATTCTCATGCTAGTCATATCATGAACATCAAAATTGATAAACCAACTTTGAAACAACCAAAATCAGTAGCTTTCAGTTTCATATTTTTGCCTTTCATTCCTCTGAGG
Source organism: Albula glossodonta (assembly GCA_019788955.1). Taxonomy (NCBI): domain Eukaryota; kingdom Metazoa; phylum Chordata; class Actinopteri; order Albuliformes; family Albulidae; genus Albula; species Albula glossodonta. The sequence continues at coordinate 12,401 of JAFBMS010000610.1, forward strand.
TGTATGTATGTGGTTGTTTGATATAGCTGTCTTTCAGGCAAACTCCTTTTCCATAACAAAATTTAGCACTTTAATCAGCACAATGAGTTTCTTTCTCTGGGTAATTCAGGGTAAAAACGACTTTTCTGATTTTGGAAAAGAGTCTACAGGATCTACAAGAATTCATATGTTTTAATTGTGTTTTGAAAGGAAGTACTTTACACTCATTTGTATTAACTATTGAATACTTTGGTCAGTAGATGGCAGTGAAAAGCAACAAGTGATGCAAAAGGGGAAAAACTGGTTATTAAGAATTTTTGAGAGTACACAAATGCAATGTAATGTACCTGTGGAAAAAAAAATCATAACTTGACACAACACAGAATTGAATGTGAATAAAACTCAGAAGAGTGGCAGCTCATTATTCTGCCCAACATTTCTTTTCTATAATTTATTAAAATTATTTTGAATGTTTCATTTGTTCATTTATTTATTGTCTATTTTCAAAGATTCCAATGCTGTGACTGCATATTCCAGCAATACACTAAATGATAACCTCTTCAAAAATATATCTGAATTTCAGATGTGCGTATCATATATTTTTACTTGTCGTCTGCATAATTTATCTTCCTTATCATACACTATTGGCTCAGACAGTTTTATTTTTGGCAGCCAGCCAGTCATTGTCATCAAGCCAATAGTGAAAGCAAAAGTAAACTTTCAACTCAAACGCCATTTTAAAGACAGAGGAGACTGGATAACTGTGTAAAAAGAATAAAACAGAGAGCTGAAAGAACCCTGTAACCAGGCTATAAGGGAGTGCAGAGGAGACAGGAGGGAATCCAAAAGTAGTCGTGAAAGGAGGAGTGGGAATGATTCGGTCGTGCAGCTGGTGTGTTATGTTCGCATGGAGTATGATTTCTCACGACAAGGCTCAGGATCGGAGCTGACTGAAAACCGGAACATTCCTGGGAAGAAACTAATATTTTCCAGGACAGTGGATAACTTCACTGCATAAACATACCCAGCCTTTAAATCCCACGTTGCAGGTTTGGTAAGTCATTTTTTTTACTAGGCTGGTGGCAGATAGATTTTCTCTCCACAGAGTTGCAATATAATATTTCAATCCTTGTTGTTTTCAGTCTTTTAAAAATCCTTAAAACAGCTTTGACAGTTTGGACAGCTATTTGTATCTATATAAGGTTATTCTGAGGTTTGTTCTTAGCAATGGTTGGAAGTTGAACTCTGTCACTCAGAGCAGAAATCATGTAACCACGTGACAAGCTCAAGAAGGGAGACACAGTTAAATGTTACATTCTGGGTGCATCCCAAAACTAAAAAAGTATCCTTGTTTCCTTAACTACATCTTGTCTCCTCTGTCCCTCCAATGCTGGAATATTAAAGGAAGGGAGGAAATGAGGTGGTAGAGGAGGAAACATTTATCTCAACAGACATTTACTTACAGGAGGTGTCTACACTTTAACATGTATTTGTCTCTTTCAGAGATGAAGGGCAGCATGTCAGAGAGTTTGTGTTTGATTCTCCTGCTCCTCCATCAGATCTCCAGAGCAGGTACATCTTCATCTGTACTATTACTGACTGTGTTACCCCCAAGAAATACAGACAGACCCCCAGGGGTGTCATATTTTAGAAAAGGGGGCGGTGGGTTATTCTGACAGAATACATAATATAATAAGTGTGAGCCGATTGCGAGTGTCCTCTGGTTTCTCACTGTCATCTAATTGTATTACAATATACCATTTAATGACAGTATTCAAGGATTACAAGTGGATATGCCACAACTGCAGCTTGGACAGCAATCACACCTGCACTGTCACTGACTGCAGTACTGACAGTGAACACACCTGCACTATCACTGACTGCAGTACTGACAGTGAACTAACCTGCACTATCACTGACTGTAGCACCGACAGTGAACACACCTGCACTATCACTGACTGCAGCACTGACAGTGAACACACCTGCACTATCACTGACTGCAGTACTGACAGTGAACACACCTGCACTATCACTGACTGCAGTACTGACAGCGAACACACCTGCACTATCACTGACTGTAGTATTGTTAGCGAACACACCTGCACTATCACTGACTGCAGCATTGACAGTGAACACACCTGCGCTATCACTGACTGCAGTACTGACAGCGAACACACCCGAACTATCACTGACTGCAGTACTGACAGTGAACACACCTGCACTATCACTGACCGCAGTACTGACAGGGAACACACCCGAACTATCACTGACTGCAGCACTGACAGTGAACACACCTGCATTATTGCTGACGGCAGTACTGACTGTGAACACACCTGCACTATCACTGACTGCAGCACTGACAAAGAACACACCTGCATTATCGCTGACGGCAGTACTGACAGTGAACACACCTGCACTATCACTGACTGCAGCACTGACAGTGAACACACCTGCACTATCGCTGACTGCAGCACTGACAGTGAACACACCTGCACTATCACTGACTGCAGTACTGACAGTGAACACACCTGCACTATCACTGACTGCAGCACTGACAGTGAACACGCCTGCACTATCACTGACTGCAGCACTGACAGTGAACACACCTGCACTATCACTGACCGCAGTACTGACAGGGAACACACCCGAACTATCACTGACTGCAGTACTGACAGTGAACACACCTGCACTATCACTGACTGCAGTACAGACAGTGAGCACACCTGCACTATCACTGACTGCAGTACTGACAGTGAACACACCTGCACTATCACTGACTGCAGCACTGACAGTGAACACACCTGCACTATCACTGACTGCATTACTGACAGTGAACACACCTGCACTATCACTGACTGCAGTACTCGTATATCAGTGTGCATGTTTAATATAGCCTATAATGTATCAGGATCATTTTTGGATAAATCTGCTTTATGTTTCATTCCAGCTATAGCCTCAGTTTGTGCTCATATTCCATCTTCTGTTGTTGCTCTTAATAGTGTCTGTCTTTCTGTGTTTTTCTGCAGAGAGTTTTGAGGTTCTTGTTCCCTCTGAGCCCATTGTTGCTATAGGTGGTGAAGACATTGTTCTACCCTGTTACCTCAAACCCAGCATCAGTGCTGAGGACATGCTTGTGGAGTGGTCCAGAGTTCCCTCTACAGGGTCAGTGGTGCATAATTACCAGGAGAGACAGATTAATAATGAGAATCAGATCCCATCTTACAGAGGAAGGACAGCACTGTTCCCAGAGGAGCTGAAGAGAGGAAACGCTTCACTCAGACTGACAGGAGTACGAGCCTCTGATGAGGGACGATATCAGTGTTACATTGAGTTTGAGCTCTCATATGATGGTGCTTCTGTTGAACTGCAAATTAAAGGTCAGTCCTCTTTCTCCCAGCACAAATATTCCCAAATACCTCTCAAATAACAAACCACTGAATGTCACTGAAACAGATGAGTGAAACCATGAGCACAAAGGATAGAAAGTGACAGTTAATGGTAATGATGTAATCTCTGAGTTTGTGCTCCTGCAGGAACTGAGCCAGTGATCTCTATGGAGGTGGCACACAGAGCAGGGTGGGTCAGCCTGCTGTGTGAATCTAAAGGCTGGATGATTCAGCCTGACCTGGTTTGGTTGGACAGTGAGGGACGGAGTCTCCCTGCTGCAGCTACAGAGACACACAGAGACAGTTATGACCTCTACACTGTGAGACGAAGGATCATCATACAGGACAGAGACACCAACACAGTCACCTGTAGATTTCACCTGCAGGAGCTCAACCTGGAGAAGGAGACAGTGTTTAACATCACAGGTGAGAAGCATGCTGTAAAATCAGTTCCATAATTAATAAAAACAAGAAGCATTTTACCATCAGCTTGAAATAATCACTTGTGGATTACAGTATGTCTATAGCACATTACAATTCAGGGACTCAAACACAGATTTGTAAAATAAGAACAGACTAATAAGTTATAACTGTCATTCACAATTAGCAGAAATACATAGAATCTTTGAGTTTGTTCAGTCTGCTGCTGGCCTGCCTGTCAGATCCTGATATACTGCCCCCACTGTCCTTGTGCTTAATTGCATCTTGCGGACACGTAGCATTAATTTCTGAGGACGTGCACAATCAACGCTCCAAATGAACGCAGGATATGCATGGTAGCCATCCTGCATACACGTAATTAAAAGCAAGTACATCACGGCCTTTACCCTACCTTACACATCTGGGGAATTTGTGCTCTGTGTTCCGCACTGCAGCCAGTTATTCCCATTCACCTCGATGAGAATTTTTAGTTTCTGCTGCGCTTTGTCCATTCACCAGCCACTGTGTTACATTGGACGGAAAAACAGATAGAAAAATGCTCTATTTTTCTGTTAATGAGAGTGGAAAACCGGTCAAATCCCTCCATTTCTAAAAGCTTTCATTCCATGAGAGAACGTGGGGTTTAACGTTAAACTTTAAAGTGTCTGATATTTAACAAAAGGCAGACATGTTCATTCTTGCAGTTCAAGGGTTCCCTGAATTGTACAATATCAAATTAAAGTCTTTCTGTAACACTGACAGAAAAGACCATGCCTGGTTAAACATATTGAGGAATTCCAGCTAGTGATAAATATCATTATGTATTTTATTGTTTGAATAGTTATGACCTATAAAATATAGCTTAGCTACTGCTAGCTAACCTAGCTTTACTAGCTACCTAAATGAACAGATGATAATTATTTTACTGCAACCTATATTTATTTCTGCTCCGCATTCCTCAAGTGAGAGCGCAGAACATAGAACAACGTCACACCTCGATCACTGAATGGAACCGTTTTGCAGCAGACATTTAACTCCGCCACAAATGTGGTACATTGTTACATAACAGCAATAAATAAATCCCATCAACTGAAAAAATAGAGCAGTGTTTTATTTGTTTTTCTGTCCAGCGTAACACAGTGGTTGGTGAATGGACAAAGAGCAGCGTTAATGGAAAATTCTCATTGAGGTGAATGGGAAAAACCGGCTGTGGTGCAGAATGCGGAGCAGAAATTCCACAGATGTGTGAACGCAGGGTGATGTCATTTATGTCACTTAGTTTTTGATTAAAGTTTGTTGATTGTTGAATGGTTAGCTGGCCCTGCCCTGAGTCACAAATGAAGCATCTGATTCAGCCAAATTATATTTCAGTCGTTATTATTTTCTTGATGTTCTCTAATTGGTAATTGGTGCTTACTATGCGTCTGTCAACCTACATTGCTAACAGTTCGCATTAGCAACTTCGAAGATGGCAGACAAGATTAGGCAATGACATGATTAGGAGTCCCTGTGTATTTCAGCTGAGATGTTCCCCGCTCCTCGCTGGAAGGCGTCTTCAGCCGTGTTTCTCCCTCTGGTTGCTGCTGCTCTAATTGGATGTGCTGTTTTAACCCAACGCTACAAGAAACTGCGCAGAGAGCGAGGTAATGTATTTACCTAGCATCTACATCAATTAAACACACTCATTTTTACAAATGGCAGAATCAAGAATCTTGCAGGGGCATAAAGGCCCACACTGTCATTGTGTTTTTTAAACTTTGTGAAAAAGGTACTCATGTTTGTGTAGACTTTTCAACGAATGATTTAACTGTAGCTTCTTTAAGTACACATAGTAGATGTTTATATTTTTAGTTTTGTGTTTATTATTGAGGGCAGGTGGAAGATGCTGAAAAGTTTGTTTATCTAGGAGCAAGTTCAGAGAATGAGGGTGGTAAAAGTAAAAACATCAAGAACAGAATACAGAAAGCACATGGGGCATTCTGGGGACTAAGGAAGTTATAGGCAGACAGAGGACTTGGGAGAAGAAACAAGGTTCACCTACTGAAGACACAAGTACATCTGGTCCTACCATATGGATGTTAGATGTGGAGGATCACTGAATATGAGGAAAGAAAGCTGAATGCTTTTCAATACCAGTGCCTGAGACAGACACTGAGGTTCAGATGGCAGTAAAAGAAATGAGTCAGTGAAAGAGGAGAGATCAGTGATTTTAGCTGTGAGGTTGGGTGTAGGAGGTGGAGCTGGGACACACATTGAGGAGAGGGGGTGAGAGGGTGTGTGTGACAGCACTGGGGCAGATGCCTGAGGGGTGAAGGGGAAGAGGGAGGCAAAAGATGACCTGGTGAGGGACTGTAGAGAAAGAGAGGGATAAGACAGGGTGAAAAACCTGGGGGATGGCCAAAGCAGCAGAGCAGAACAGGTAGGGCTGGGCAGGCAAAAAGAAGGGCTGGGCAGACAACAGGAAGGACTGGGCAAGCAACAGGAAGGGCTGGGCAGACAACAGGAAGGACTGGGCAAGCAACAGGAAGGGCTGGGCAGACAACAGGAAGGACTGGGCAGGCAACAGGAAAGGCTGGGCAGGCAACAGGAATGGCTGGGCAGGCAACAGGAAGGACTGGGCAGGCAACAGGAAGGGCTGGGCAGACAACAGGAAGGACTGGGCAGGAAACAGGAAGGACTGGGCAGGCAACAGGAAGGGCTGGGCAGGCAACAGGAAGGGCTGGGCAGACAACAGGAAGGGCTGGGCAGGCAACAGGAAGGACTGGGCAGGCAACAGGAAGGACTGGGCAGGCAACAGGAAGGGCACGGCAGGCAAAAAGAAGGGCTGAGAGATAACAGGAAAGGCTGGGCAGGCAACAGGAAGGGCTGAGAGATAACAGGAAAGGCTGGACAGGCAACAGGAAGGGCTGAGAGATAACAGGAAGGGCTGGACAGTTAATGTGACAGCCTTATGAGCCTACTGATGCTGAGAGAATTATGGTGAAGGTAAGGTTTAGTGTGAACTGACTGCACTCCTCTGTGGGAGAGAGGGAATCAGGGTGTGAGGGATGGGTGAAACAGTGTGACAGGAGTGTTATACACTGTGACAGATGTGTGAAGCTAATGTTCTGTGTGAGAGCTTATTGGTCATTCCTTACATTCATTTATCATTGGCAATATTTCTAATCTTATTTTTCACATAATAGTCTCTCATATATTCTGTTCCACTCCCTAAATGAACTAAATGACAACTGTAGTGGAGGAAATCAAGACCGCCCTGAGATCAGGAACACTTTGGGATAAACAGCTTGAGCCAGACCAATGCTCAACCCTGGTCTATGTGTTACTGACGGGGGAGGTCCTGGATGAATTTGACCTGAAGATGTACAAAACATCTGCAGCAGATCGCCAAAGACTGGTACGAGTAGTCAGGAACTGCAGGAAGGCCCAGTGAGTATTGATATGTAGTTCTTGCTTTTAATCTACAGTGTGTGGAAATGGCAGAGGAGGTCTGAGTCTGCGTCTCATGAAACTGCAGGGCAGGCCTGGTTGTGTGTAATTGTGGCTAGCATGGCTACATTTCAGTGACTCAGTGAAAAAATCCTCAATATCACCCTTCATTTTTTATAATTTTCAGAACACAACACGAATACAAGAATATTCCACATAAGATCACATGCAACCCTGAAAAAAAAAAACCAGCAAGCATATAGCTTACAAAGGCCAAAGATAGGCCTTTCGCAAAGTCCATGGCTGCTTCCCAAGAATAAATACAGTCGCCTCAGTGCCATATACCTTGGCAGCAGAGCATTCAAGAGCATTCCAGCAATAGCTCATCTAAAAAAATATTGATTTTTTTTTAAGCTCATAGGCAAAAAAGGGCATTTTCTAGCCGGTTTGCACTAGTGTTAGTTAAAACATTATAATACACACAGACATGGTTGATGGTTTGTTTTGAAGGAAACAAATGTGCCATCAATACTCAAAATTCATGAAACGTGTCATAAAATTGTCATTGAACAGAAAAAGTATGCATAAAAGTGCAAAAACAAAATAGAAAAGCAGTTTTTTTATGAAGAATCCAAGCCAGCTAGGGGGAAATTACAAAGTAGAGTTCATCCCCAACATGTCTCCCGTCTCTAAAAAAACAGCGCTGATTACTTAAGTTATCACACTCTAAAAGGGCTTTTACCAGAACATGGCATTTTCTGATTCACTTTTCTTGTAGTTTCTAAACTACCCAAAAGGCAGACAAAAACTTACTTCTTCTCCAATGTGTCCTATTTCAACGTTTGACGAATGTTTTCTGACACGGAAAATCCTGGTGTGTCGATTCGCTGTATACGTCCAATTGAGCGAGGCGGAGTCTGTGAGAGCAGCAGCTTATGGAACGCCGAGTGGACCAAAACGTCAAGTTTGACGTTCGTCTTAAGATGTCAAATTTGTACATCTTTAGACGACAGAAAATTACCTGTTAATATGTGTGTACGTCTTAAGATGACAGAAAATACCCTGTTAACACGTCAATTTTGATCGTTTTAAGGCGTTTAAAACTGGGTGCTGCCAGAAAATGCCCTGTTAACACGTCAATTTTGAACGTCTTAAAGTGTTTGCAATTGGGTGCTACCAGAAAAATGCCCTGTTCACACGTCAATTTTGAACGTCTTGAGGTGTTTACAATTGGGTGCTACCACTTAGTCAGTTCCTAAGGGGGAACCCCACATTCAGTCATTACAGGGACTGTCAGAGCATGTGATCATAGCGGAGTTGGAGTAGAACAAGGAGCAGAGCGCCATTAATTTAACCTGAGCGAGGAGCGCACTTGAATCATTGACATAGGCTATGTAAGAGCAGATGCTTGAACTTGAACAGATATCACTCCAACCCACTCAAATTCACTCCATGCCCCTCACGAGGTTGCATTGCCTAAGCAGATACCATTGCCCAGATAGATAGATATATGTGGCATATTCCTTAGCATTTGATATTAAATGTTCAAATCCCACTTTGACCACCTGCAGTGATTTTATTAATCAAAGCAGACTATTATTGGACAAAGGTTCACCGTTCCCATGATTCCTTCCTTTCCCATGTCCTAAATGCATAAGGGTGATAACCTTCACCTCATATTTTCCTGTTTTCCTTCAGTAATTGTCCCTATAATTAGGTTATAACACATAGCGTGTTCTTTAGACAACATGTGCATTACATACACTTTTGAGTATTTTTATTGTAGGCCGATTCCTTCTTATTTCAATATAAAATAGAGACTTTCCCCATAATTTGTGGATAATAATCCCTTTGATGAACTTTGATAACAACCACATTCGTTTAGGGTATCAGTTTTTTTGGCTGATGAGCAGAAAAAAGGGCGAATTTGGAGTTTTTTTTTTTCTTCCTCCTGCGAGCAGGGAATGGTAACAGAGTGGAGCAGAGGTAAGAAAGGGGGAAATGGAGCAGAGCACTCGCGCAACTGTGTGGCTGGGGAGCGGAGTTTCTATTCACTCAACTCCGCTCACAGGCTCTGGTGGCTATGCAATGAAAGTTTGAGCATAACATATTTCAATTCAAATCAATCTTTAATGAATGCGGGGGAGACCATTCATCATTAATGTCCAACCTCCATCTTTAAACCCTAAATCCATACAGATCTGTCTGCCCTTAAAGTCCCGAAAGGTGATATTTTTTATCTTGTTCTCACAAGTTATTATCTTGTGCAAAGAAGTTATAACTTTGTGTGAGCAAGATACTTAAGGTGCTCCCACAATATGATTAATTTGTACACACAAGATCGAAAACTATCACCTTTCAGGACTTTAGGGGCTCTGTAGAATACCAAGTTTCCTTGTTCGTGGGTCACGTGCCAATCGCTGCCAGCCTGCGCAAGTTGTTCGTCAAATTTCTTTTCCATGCTTTGATGGCTTCCAGTATGGTCAGGTTTGAGACCTTTGTCTCATTTGTTACTGCTTTACATTTATTGCCTTTTCGGAGTTGTGGGAGCGGAATCTTCTTTTCTTTTGTTACCCATGCTGACTTCCTGGCAGTAGTCATGGTCGTCAGTCCATGCTACATCATTTACCTCCTTTGCGCTTATCGCTGCTTGGGTCTTCGTGTTGTTTCCTTCAGTTAGTTTCAATCTACCAGATTTAATCACACTTTGGTTTTCCATTTTGAGTGCCAGGAGTATTCTGTAGTCAAGTGCTAAAGCAGGGGTGTCAAACTCCAGTCCTGGAGGGCCGCAGTGGTAGCTGGTTTTTGGTGTGTTGTAGCACTTAATTGATTAAATTAATTGATTAACTTAATTAAAATCACTGGTTGGCTAAAGAGTCCACACACCTGGTTTCCAAGGCCTAAAATGGCTGCCAATTGAAAGGAAAGAACAAATACCCGTAAACACTGCAGCCCTCCAGGACTGGAGTTTGACACCCATGTGCTAAAAAAAAGTTTGGGACAGGTTAGCAGTAGCTTCTGACACAAGCTAATGCACAACACGGCATCTTGCCTGGCTACAGAAAAGCTTGTGCCGTAACGAAGTTTGCCCCCTGGCCTTGTATTTCAAGCGGAAATTTCATGGATTACAATCATATGATACCCATAATTATGCAATGAATTTGGATATACCATACAGACCGGAAAACGATGCTTTGTAAGTGAGCACATTTCAAAAAATTATTTTGGGACATTTAGACGGATTGTAACATGCTATCTTGATACCGGGAAGGGTGGGCTACGTATAGAAAGAAGAGTATACGAGATATATTGACTGCAAATTATATTTAAAAAATTAATGTATGATGTGGTCTACGGTCTAGTAAATACTGGGGGGTGATGTAGGTTTTGTTCATTTTATTGCTGCGTGATAAAGAAAGCATGGATAAGGTCAAATGCAGTGTTGTTAGCAGTAGCTGAGTCTGGTGAAGGTTGTGAGTGCGGAAGTTTGACTGGATGTTCAAGTTTACTTTTATATGGTACCGAGTGGTTCCGACCCAGATTCTCATGGCACCGGCACCATGGTCACTAGGGGGATGAGCTGACAAGGTTTTTAAAAACCAAAACCAACTTCAGATAAATCCCTGACTTAACCCATCCCTTTAGTATGGCCTCTTTGACTTTAGGGTGTGTTCCAGTTCAGATCAAAGATTTGTGACACAGTGAAATGGCAGAGTATTCTAAACTGTTGCAAAATGGCTGAGGGCAACGGACAGTGTCTCAAAAGATTTAATTCATAAACTCACACACCTGAGCTTTAGAACACAACCTGACTCGGAGGAGCAAAAGGCTCTGACTCAACAGGAATATGAACTCCTACGTATGATGAAACTGAACTGGAAAAAGTTGACAGTTTCATGTTGTCTCCTCTGATCTGAAAATGGGCTAGGACACAAAAAAGGAAGTCTGAGACAGAACAATTTTGCTTTAACTCATGAAAAGAAATACTTTCATCATCAAAATTATCTGCTCGTGTGTGAACTCATTGAGAAGAGAAGATGAATCTCCACCTTTTAGGACAAGTTCAATTCTGTGATAACTGAACTGAGAAAAACACTAGAGAATGATCTGATACCAATATTTGTGGGATTTGCACCTGTGAAATACATTAAAATAAAACTGGGGAAATTAAAATATGGTTTATGTGAGTGTAGAATCAGTGATCAGAAGAAAAAAGTATTTATCTTACTAAATACTTCTATTACAACAATTCTCCTTGCATCCACAATATTCAGATAATCAAAAAAATGATTGAAATAGAGAGACATTTAAATATCACCCTCTGAGCAATAAATATCAATGAGCACTATGACTGGTATATTACAAATATTCAATATTTTTTCTTTCATGATATGATTATAACATATTGGCTCCTCTTTGCAGACTAGATAGCTGTGGTCTTACAGAGCAGTCCTGTGAAATTGTGGCCTCAGTTCTCCAGTCATCAGACTCACCCCTGAGAGAGCTGGACCTCAGATACAATAACCTGGGAGATTCGGGAGTGAAGCTGCTCTGTGCTGGACTGAAGAGTCCAAACTGTAACCTACAGAGACTGAATCTCAGCTACAATAACCTGGGAGATTCTGGAGTGAAGCTGCTCTGTGCTGAACTGAAGAGTCCAAACTGTAAATTACAGACACTGGGGTGAGTAGTGCTGTGTGCTTTTATGTGACTTTTAGAGCAGAATTATTGATTATGGAGCTATAAAATGGAATATTAAGCTCCTTCTTTCTCTGTTTACTCCTCTCTCCCTCAGCCTTCTTTTTTTCCCACATTAGACCAATTGGTTCCTGTCAGTCACACCACGTCCTATTCCCACCAATCATTTCACAGCTGATAAGTGATGTTTACCTTGAAAGCTGCATAACCTGGTAATACACAGTTAGGTATTTGCTGTAGTAAAGACTGTGAGCAGTTATGTGGCTCTCGGGCACAGCTCGGGTAAGCTTCATGCTGTTGAAGGGGTTTCTGTATCTAAATGAAGCCCACTTAGCATGTAAGTTAGCCAGCTACTTATCAGTAGCTGCACTTGTACACACAGTCCATGAGCCCCATGTGCTGTTCAGTCTCTGTCAATAATGCAGTCTGATCTTGTGTGTTCTGTTACCTTGGTTGGGCTGTTTTTTTTTTTTTTGTCTTGGTTTTTTCGTTCCCTATCCATGTGCCTTTGTTTTCATTCTCCTTTCGTGTTAGCCCCCCCTTCCCTGTTACCTGTTCTGTTGATTGCTGATTTGTTTCAGTTTCTGCCCTGTTGTTCACCTGTGTCTCGTTTGCTTGTTAGTCTTGTGCATTTATACTCTGTTTGTTCTTTTGTTCTTTGTGAGTTCGTCTCAGTGTTTTTGTACCTGTTGCGCTACAGTCTTTCTTTTCCTGCCTGTCTGCTTATTATTACCTGTGTCTGTTTTCTGGTTTTTGAGTTCCTGCCCTTTGATTTTGTACTGACACCGAGTCTGCCTGTTGATGACTTTGTGTTTTGGATTTTGTACTGTTGCCTTGACTTCCTGGTTTTCACCCTGGCCTGGCTTTGACTTTGATTTCTGTTTTTGTAGTTTTTAGTAACGTTATTGTTGTCAGCCATTTATCAAAGATTTCCTGCTTTGTAGCAAGCTGAAACACCTGACATGTAAACAATAAATCCTGTTCATAGTTGCTATGAAACTGTTATCCAACTGTCATATTGTTGCTTTCATGTGGACAGCACGGTTTTCACACATCTCCTAACAGACGACCTGCAATTCTCCATAAGAGTTGTCGGTTTCATGTGGTCTCAGTGCAACTCTGATCTGAGCTGGGGTAAGATACAAAAAAGGAAGACCCAGGCAGAGAACATTACATTATATCATAATTGGTTCTTCTTTGCAGACTGTATGGTGGTAACCTCACACAGGAGTCCTGTGAAACTGTGGCCTCAGCTCTCCAGTCACCAAACTCACCCCTGAGAGAGCTGGACCTCAGCTACAATAATCTGGGAGATTCAGGAGTGGAGCTGCTCTGTGCTGGATTGAAGAGTCCAAACTGTAAACTACAGACACTTGGGTGAGTAGTGCTGTTTGCTTTTAAGTGACCATTAGAGTAGAATTATTGATTACAGAACTATAAAATGGAATGTTAAAAAGCTAGTTCTTTCTTGGTTTACTCCTCTCTCCCTCAGCCTTCTTTTGTTTCCCACATTAATCCAATTAGTTCCTGTCAGTCACACCACTTTCTATTCCCACCAATCATTTCACATCTGATAAGTGATGTTTACCTTGAAAGCTGCATAACCTGGTAATACACAGTTAGGTATCTGCTATAGTTAAGCAGTTATGTGGCTCTCAGGCACAGCTCGGGTAAGCTTCATGCTGTTGATGGGGTCTCTGTATCTAAATGAAGCCCAGTTAGCATGTAAGTTAGCCAGCTACTTATCAGTAGCTGCACTTGTACACACAGTCCATGAGCCCCATGTGCTGTTCAGTCTCTGTCAATAATGCTGTCTGACCTTGTGTGTTCTGTTATCTTGGTTCGGCTGTTTCCATTTGTCTTGGTTTTTTCGTTCCCTATCCATGTGCCTTTGTTTTCATTCTCCTTTCGTGTTAGCCCCACCTTCCCTGTTACCCATTCTGTTGATTGCTGATTTGTTTCAGTTTCTGCCCTGTTGTTCACCTGTGTCTCGTTTGCTTGTTAGTCTTGTGCATTTATACCCGGTTTGTTCTTTTGTTCTTTGTGAGTTCGTCTCAGTGTTTTTGTACCTGTTGCGCTACAGTCTTTCTTTTCCTGCCTGTCTGCTTATTATTACCTGTGTCTGTTTTCTGGTTGTTGAGTTCCTGCCCTTTGATTTTGTACTGCCGAGTCTGCCTGTTGACAAACTTCATCTGCCCGTTTTGGATTCTGATTTTGTACTGTTGCCTTGCATTTTTGCTATACTGAGACCGTCAGAACTCGGCCAGGACTCAAGCACAGAAACGGAAATAATAACAAACCGAAGTTTATTGAGGCAGCCAAAAACATGAAATCAAAGTCAAAGGTTAAAACCAGAAAGCCATGATCACTGTTAGCCATTTATCAAAGTTTTCCTGCTTTGCAGCAAGCTGAAACAGCTGACATGTAAACAATAAATCCTGTTAATAGTTGCTATGAAACTGTCATCCAACTGTCATCTTGTTGCTTTCATGTGGACAGCACGGTTTTTGCACATCCACTATCAGACGACCTGCAATTCTCCATAAGAGCTGTCGGTTTCATGTGGTCTCAATGCAGCTCTGATCTGAGCTGGGCTAAGATACAAAAAAGGAAGACCCGGGCAGAGAACATTACATTATATCATAATTGGTTCTTCTTTGCAGACTGTATGGTGGTAACCTCACACAGAAGTCCTGTGAAACTGTGGCATCAGCTCTCCAGTCACCAAACTCACCCCTGAGAGAGCTGGACCTCAGCTACAATAACCTGGGAGATTCAGGAGTGAAGCTGCTCTGTGCTGGACTGAAGAGTCCAAACTGTAAACTTCAGAAACTGGGGTAAGTAGTGCTGTGTACTATGTGACCTTTAGTAAATAGGATCAGTGATTATGCAGATATGAAATTAATTGTAAAAAGCTCCTTTTTTAGTTTACTCCTCTCTCCCTCAGCCTTCTTTCATTTCCACATTGGTGTAATCCCTTCCTCCTTGGTCCTATATCACAACAAAGCAAACAGGATAACAGGTTCCTGTGGACTCTGCACATTGTCAGGTCACAGATGCTGCCTGAATGCTGAATGTCCATTCAGAATACTCACTCCCTCTGTCCAATCTCAGCACTTCATACTGCCACCAATCATTTCACAGCTGATAAGTGGCGTTAGCAGGCTAACATTAGCTTGATTTCCATCACTGTGGTAAAATGTAACGTCACTGATTGCCTACCTTATAAGGTCATGAACCAGCACTGGTATTAGTTTACCTTGTCATGCCACCTCTTGTGTTTCAAGGAATCTCTATGTTATTCCCTGCTGCTAATGAGATCATTCTTCTTGGGAATGGTGTTACATGTTTTACTAAATAAGTGGCTGATATTGAGACTGTGAGAGAGAAAAGCAGCCTAAAGCCACCACTCTACTGCCACTGTGCATCACCACAGATAAGGGGGTACAGTGGAGCTGGTCACTGTCATCAGCCTCACACTGCTGCTCTGATAGTCTCAGTACAGCACAACCTCTCATGTGTTATTATTACTTTAAGTATCTTTACACAGAGTATGAAAACTGAAAGATTTAAAAACACATATTTCCAATGTGGTCCTAGGTGGATAATGTGTGTGTGTTCCCTCACAAGATAAGCTGGTATACACAGACGGTCCCAGAGTTACGATGGTCTGATACAACCATTCCTTTTTTCACTTTCAGTACAGTTTTTTTTTTTTACTGTTTTTTGCCTTTTTAGGCTAGAAAATGATTATTTCATGAAAACAATGAAAATATTGGAAATTTAAAAAATCTGTGATAGAGCGAAAACTCTGCGAGACGGGATTACAAATAATGCGCATAAAAATCCGCGATGCACTGAGGGAGCGAAAGCAGAACCGCGATACAGAGGGGGAACACTGTATATGCCAATGAGCCAAAACATTATAACCACTCACAGATGAATAACGTTGATTATTTCATAACAACAGCTCATGTCATGGTCTGGGATATATATGAAAGGAGAAGTGACCAGGTACAACCCTTCATGGCAGTGGATTTCCCCGATGGCAGTGGCCTCTTTCAGCAGGATAATGTGCCCTGCCACTAGGGCTGTGACGATAACCGCATTACTGCCATACCGTGGTATCAGGTGGCATTGAGCCCGTCACTGCCATTATGGTCATAACAGCTTTTTTCCCCTTATCTGAGAGTGATTCCATTCTCATGTAGCTTTTGGCTTGGTCTGTGGCCTTGTCTACACGTATCCAAATATTTTTGAAAACTCATTTTTTCTATCACTTTTGGAAAGGATCACGTCCACAGTACAAGTGTTTTTTTTTTTTTTTTTATCTCTCCACGAGAGACCGAGAAAAGGATTCTAAAATGCCCAGGGGGGTATTTCAGAAAGGTGGTTTAACAAACCCTGAACTTAAACCTGAACTCTGGGTTGAACAAACCTGAGGTAACGTACCCTAAGTTTTCAGTTCCAGAACAGCTGATTAGAATTAGTTCAAATACCTCTGACTAAACTGAACCTGATTGAATCACGTTCACGTTGAAAGAAAGAAATCATCATCAATGGAGTGCAGATAACAGGATGCACCATGGCAATGAGTCAAAAAATCCCAGAGCTTCGTACACGTATTCCGTTACTCCACATTTTCACTCAAGAAATATTAATGTCTTATGTAGACTACAACAGCCCCTCATGTGTTATTATTGCATAAATATCTGAATGACAACTGAGAGATTTACATATGTACATACACCAATGAGCCAAAACATATGGGGGCAGCCTATAGCCTAGTGGCTAAGGTACATGACTGGGACCCCTGAGGTTGGCGGTTCAAGTCCCAGTCCAGCCACAGCAAGAACACCATTGCTGTTGGGCCCTTGAGCAAGGCCCTTAACCCCACATAGCTCCCAGGGGGGATTGGCCCTTGGTTAGTCTAAACAACTGTAAGTCGCTTTGGATAAAAGCGTCAGCTAAATGACTGTAATGTAATGTAATGTAATATGACCACTCACAGATGAAGCGAATAACGTTGATTACCACGTAAGAACTGCACAAGTCAAGGTCTGGGATATATTAGGCACATGAGCGTCGGGAGAAAAAGCTATAAAAGCTAAAAAAGCCCAATACCAATGTTGGGGACCACTGCTCTAAGCAATGTTCTGCTGGGAAACCCTGGATCCTGGCATTCATGTGGATTTGACATGCAATGGTACACCCCGATGGCAGTGGCCTCTTTCTGCAGGATAAAGCGCACAGCCAAACTGCACACATTGTTCAGGAACGGTTTGAGGAAAATGAAGAAGAGTTCAAGATGTTGCCCTGGCCTCCAAATTCCCCAGATCTCAATCCGATCGAGCATCTGTGGGATGTGCTAGAACAAGTTTGATCTGTATATTTATAGTGTATATTTATCGTGTGTATGTTCTCTCTGCAGGCTGGGTTGGTGTATATGTGAAGTCTGTGTTTTCCTTCCACAGGCTGGGTTGGTGTAATCTCTCAGAGGGCTGCTGTGATGATCTGGCCTCAGTCCTGCATTCCCCCCACTCAGAGCTGATAGATCTGGAGCTCAGAGACAATGAGCTGCATGATTCAGGAGTGAGAGCGCTCTCTGCTGGACTGGAGGACCCACACTGTAAACTGCAGAGACTGGGGTGAGTCTCATATATCTGATATCAGTTGGCACAACCCTTGCAATAAGGATAAAACCTAATTATTAGAAATAATACCGTACATCATTTTCAGCTTATATATAATAAATAAACCACAATGTCAAATAAAATTTGACAGGATGATGTGATGTAGTCCTGAGACAAAGCCTGAAGTGGTTTACTTTACAGTTACACAGTGTCTATGATCTAATGTTAAATGAGCTGGGATGAACATCACTGTGTCTGTCATATTTAATGCTGCTGTGTAGCTAGCACACAGACAGACATTTTACATTGACAACCATGTTGAAAATAAGTGTTTTTTTATTTGTCCTGTGTCTGGGTGCAGATATTTAAGCAATGACAAACTCAAGTCAGTAACAAAGTAAAGTCTGTATCACACTCAGGTCTGCTCTGCTGTGATTGTTGCTCATTGGTTGAGCCACTCTGCAGCACAGCCTTGATGAAATCAGACTGCTTCCTGTGACACTGCATGGCTAATGACCTGTGAAAACGATGTATATTGTAGGGACAGAAATACAACAGAATGAAGTAAATAAAATCCAAACAAAACAACTACATAAGAAGAGACACAAAATGGGCACCAATGGAAGCTGTGTGTTCATGACATCATATAAAAAGTGTTTCACTGTGTTGATGAAAGAAAAACATGTGCACCCTCTAGCCAATCAGCAATAGCTATTTAACCAAGACTTAGCATAAAAGATGTACAGCAAACTGCTGTGTGTTTTATAATTACTAATTTCATAGCCTGGTTGCTGTTTTTTCTAAATGGTTCCTTTGTCCAGAGCTGATCTCCTTTTCTCTGCAGGCTGTCAGGCTGTCGAGTCACAGAGAGAGGCTGTGATTCTCTGGCTTCAGCTCTGCGTCCAAACCCTTCACACCTGAGAGAGCTGGATCTGAGCTACAATCACCCAGGAGACTCAGGAGTGAGAGTGCTCTCTGCTGCTAAACTGGACACACTTACACTGCTGTAAGTACAGAGAGTTTCCACACTGCACCTCATAGACACACTGCTGTACCTACAGAGAGTTTCCACACTGCACCTCATAAACACACTGCTGTAAGTACAGAGAGTTTCCGCACTGCACCTCATAGACACACTGCTGTAAGTACAGAGAGTTTCCACACTGTGTGTCACTCAGTCACTGTCTGTCTTGCTGTTCCTACAGTGTGGACCATGGAGGAGAGAGCAGGAACAAACCAGGACCCACGAAATGTGAGTCTGTCTGCACATTTCCCCTCATTTTTTCTCCTCCCTCACCCCTCCTTCTTTCATCACTCTTCTCTTTTTCAACCCCTCCCTCTTTTTCTCTTTCACACAGTCTTTCATAGTGACGTTCTCTCTCACACTGCATTACACACATAATGAGATGAATATTAATAATGATAATTAATCTCATTCATTCCTCTGATCTGCAGATGGCTGTCAGCTCACACTGGATCCAAACACAGTGTATAGAGATCTGTATCTGTCTGAGGGGAACAGGAAGGTGATATGTGGGAGAGAGCAGCCATATCCTGATCATCCAGAGAGATTTGACTGGTATCCCCAGGTTGTGTGCAGAGAGAGTCTGTCTGAGCGCTGTTACTGGGAGGCTGAGTGGAGTGAGGCTGAGAAAAGATTTGATGGAGGAAGTGAGGCTATGTGGGGGTGGGTTCATATAGCAGTGACATATAAAGACATCAGGAGGAAAGGAATGAGTGATGACTGCAGGTTTGGAAAGAATAAAAACTCCTGGAGTCTGGAGTGCACTGAACACAGATACTCTGTCAGGCACAACAAGAAGGAAATACCTGTCCCCCCCTCCCCCTACCATAGAGTAGGAGTGTGTGTGGACCGTCCAGCCGGCACTCTGTCCTTCTTCAGCGTCTCTGACTCTGACACACTGACCCTCCTGTACAGATTCCACACCAGCTTTACTGAACACAAACCCCTCTGTGCTGGGTTTTATGTGTGTGGACATAGGTCCTCGGTGTCCCTGTGCCAACTGGAGTAGAGTCTCACACACTCACACAGTCACTTAGTCAATAACATATACGTCATATACACACACCCACTCTAGCTAATACACACCACAGAGTACCACAAACACACACACACATACATGCTCGGCCTAACACACTTATGATCAACCATAACCTAAACCTGGGGTCTCACCCATCCATATATGAAACACACACGTGCACACACACACACTTGTTTGGGAACAAGTCTTGATTTGGGAACATTGGTTGCTATGTGAATGGAAATTGATTCCATTTTAACGTAGTTTGTGACAGCCCAGCAAGAATAGTTTGTGAGTACACGGCTTGTTGGTAAGATTGGTAATCACTTGGTGAGTCAATTGTAAATGATGATGAGTCTATTCAAATCTTGCTAATTATACCTTGGAACTTGAGTTTTATTCCAGTCTTGGTAAACTCATATCTACCTTGTCAAACTTGTATGGGCTTTTCTGCCCCCTAGTGGTGAAGAAGTGCTTTTCAACTGTTTTAACACTGTGAATAAACCTTTTGTTCCACCATATGCCCATGCTCCTGTGTGGTGGGTTGGTGTGTGTCGTTGGCCCCCCGCTTTTAGTTTAAACCCATTCCATCTGGTATTAGACACTAGGTGTCTAGGTGTGCCGGGGTTAACTCACCTGTCATCACATATGCGTATTCCTGACAACATTCAAGAGGATCTCATGGTTTTATAAAAACTTTTGAATTTTTCTATGAAATAAGAACATTCTGTGCTTTTGAAGTGAGCAGCATTTGATTAAATAAGTACCACCACAAACATTTCCCATTTGCTCTGCACTTATTTATTTACAATTTACTCTGCATTTTAACAGGGAATAGCATGATACCCGAAATTTACAAAAATACCTTATTTATTACAGAAAGTTTGAGTGATGAATGGTGAAAGTGAAATGTGAACATAACAAACTAACAAAACAGATAATGTATGCACCCGCTAAATGTATATGTGTAGCTCGCTATTTAAACCGGTAACATTTGAAAAGTACATTTTCTCCCCAGACAACAAACACCGATATTCACCCACTCCATCACCCTGAATGAACAAAAACAGCACTTTTAACCAACAAATAAATGAACATACATACAGTTTGGTGTGTCCCGTCCACCCCCACCCCCCAAATACACCGTCACCATTTAAATTTCCCCATAGCGTGGCCAACGCCGATATTTGGGGCAGAGAATAAAACATAAATCAGTTCTCCGTCACATTTCCCACCCCCTCTGGTTGCTCGCACTTGGGGAGGCAAGAAAGAAAGTCTGCTGTCGTGTTATCGGCACCAGTCCGGTACCGGATCGTGAATCGATATGGCTGGATGGAGAGGTACCACCTAGTAATGCAAGCATTTGTCTCCCGCATTTTGTCCAGCCATTGTAGTGCCCTGTGGTCCGTCTCCAGGACAAACTCTCTGCTAACAAATTCATATTTTAGGGAGTCCAGAGCCCACTTTATTGCCAAGCACTCCTTCTCGATAGTGGAGTACCTGGTCTCCCTTGGAAAGAGCTTCCTACTGATGTAGGCAACTGGCTGGTAGCCTCCTAGTTCCCCCTGCCAGAGCACGGCCCCAAGACCAACCCCCGAGGCATCAGTCTGGACCGTGAACAGTTGGTCGAAATCTGGGCTCTGCAACAACGGCTCCCTGCACAAAGAATCTTTAAGGTCCTGAAATGCCCTCTCACAGTCTGGCGACCATTTCACCTTATTGCCCCCAGACTTTTTAGTCAGTTAAGTTAGTGGCGCCCCCTTAGCTGCAAAGTAAGGGACAAACCATCTATACCAGCCGACTAAGCCAAGGAAGGACCTCACCTGCCGCTTTGTCGTTGGATTAGGGCAGGCACGGATGGCGTCCACCTTCCCCATTTGTGGCCGGATCTGTCCATTACCCAGAACATACCCCAGGTTGCACTTCTGGGGGTTTACTGTCAGGCCAGCCTCCTTGAGCCGGGTTCCCACCTACTGCACATGAGAAAGATGCTCCCCCCATGACCTGCTGAAGATGAAAATGTCATCTAGGTATAACGCAGTGAATGACTCCATCCCCCGCAGCACTTGGTCCATGAGCCTTTGGAATGTCGCTGGAGCTCCATGTAGACCAAAAGACATCACATTAAAGTGGAATAGGCCACAAGGAGTGTGAAAAGTTGTGTATTCCTTGGACTCTGGGGCGAGGGGAACCTGCCAGTACCCTTTGCTCAGGTCAAGGGTGCTGATGTACCTGGCCTTCCCAAGTCTTTCGATGAGCTCATTGATGCGTGGCATTGGGTACGGATCAAATTTGGAGATGGCGTTGATGTGCCGAAAATCAATGCAGAAGAAAATGCTCCCATCCTTCTTCGGCACTAACTCCACTGGGCTACACCACTCGCTGGAAGATGGCTCGATGACTCCCAGTGAGCACATCAGTTCCACCTCCCTCCTGAGGTCTGGCAGTAACCTCTCCGGGATCCGGTACCACTTCTGGCTTGCTGGGGTGTTCTCGGTGAGCTGGATCCTGTGTTGCACTAGGGTTGTGTATCCAGGCCTCTCCTGGATGATTCCCCGGACCAACCTTGCCCTTAGCTCCCTCTGCAAGTGAGTGGACAGGTGAGAGAGGTCTACCAGTGGTGCTCCACTGCTCATTGGGAAATACTGTTCCGCCGTTTCCTCCTCCTTAATGGCTCTCACGAACAGCTGCTGGGCGACTGCTTCTGGACGCGGCCTCCACTCTTTCAGCAGGTTGACGTGATACGTCTGGAAAGGCTTCTGGAGGTCAGGCGTTGCAATTTTGTAGGTCACTGGACCCCTCTTCTGGTGTACTTTGTATGGGCCCTGCCACTTAGCCAGCAGCTTGTTCTCACTGCTTGGAAGTAGCAGCAGAACCTCTTAGCCTGGGGTGAATGTGCGGGCCCTGGTTTTTTTGTCATACCAGGCCTTCTGCTTGACCTTAGCCTCCTCCATGCTGGCTCTGGCTAGCGCCGTCATCTTCTCCAGCTTCTCCCTCATCTGGAGGATGTACGTCAGCACACTCTGGCTCTCTGACTTCCCTCCTTCCCAGGACTCCTTCAGGACATCCAGGGGCCCCCTGACCTGGTGTCCATACAAAAGGTCAAAGGGTGAGAACCCCGTTGATGCTTGCAGAACCTCCCTATAAGCAAAAAGAAGGTAAGGCAGCCACATGTCCCAATCCGTCCCCATTTCGTTGACGAACTTCCGCAGCATGGTCTTCAGGGTGCAGTTAAAACGTTCAACCAGCCCATCAGTTTGGGGGTGGTAAGGAGTGGTCTTAATAGCCTTAATCCCTAGAAACCTATAGACCTGTTTGAGATGGTTAGATAGGAAATTAGTGCCCTGATCAGTGATAATCTCCCTAGGTATGCCTACCCTGGAGAAAAGCTGAATGAGTGACATAGCTATGTATTTCGCTTTAACTTGTTTGAGGGGGAATGCCTCTGGGTAGCGGGTTGCACACACACAACCAAGATGTATTTATTGCCCATCTTACTCCTCTCTAAAGGACCCACAATGTCCATGGCTATCCTTTCAAAAGGTATGTCTATAAGCAGCAATGGTTGTAAAGGTGCAGGAGAAGGGCTTCTGTCTGATGTCACCTGACAGTCTGGACAGCTCCTACAGTATGTTGTGACATCAATGTACATACTTGGCCAGTAAAATCTAGCAGCTATGCGCGCGTATGTTTTCTGAGCTGCTAAATGGCCTGCCCAAGGAACTGAGTGGCCGACTTCAAGAACTGTCTGCCTCAAGGATTTAGGCAACACTAGGCGCTCCGCCTCCCCGTCTGTGATAGAGCACAAAACTCTCCCCTCTCAGCAAATCCTCACTAGCTATGCTGGAAGCCACCTTCTCAAACAGTGAATCTAGTGACGGATCCTCTCTCTGGAGCTGCGCAATATTCATAGGGGTTTCAAATACATCAGGCAGAGATGGTTTTGGAAGGTCTGCCTCATTACTATGCCTCATGGTGCCTCTGAACTTCTCCTGTTTTTTCTGCTTCCTAGACTTAGGAGGATCTAGGCTAGGTGAAAAAGGCAACTCATCAAACAAGTCAGGGTCTGGGTTACTGCGTCTCGCCTTAGACCTAGTAATAGCTTGATTACTTAATCCTACTGAGCTAGGCCTCACTGGGTTCACTAACACTGGAAGGTCCTGATCCAACACCACACTGTACGGCAGACCTTTAACAACTCCTACTCTGAGGAAATATGACTGCCCCTGCACAACCACATAGATGTCTGCGGTAGGGTAAACTTTCTCATCACAATGAATACAGCGAATGGTAACGTCAGAGCCTCTATCCACCATTCCTGCTGAACTTTGTCCTGCCTTACAAGGGTCTGTGAGCTTCCGGTGTCCACTAAAGCCTGCATGCACTGGCCATTAACCACCACAGGAATCAATAGCTCTGCACCACTTCCCTCCCCCTCTGATTCTGGTCTGGGAACATAGCACATATTTACAGAGTTATCCCTCCTGGCTGGACATGAGGACTTAATGTGGCCTTCCTCTCCACAGTGATAGCACTGGACTACCTTAAAGCTAGCGTTATGCGATGGTGTCACATCTCTAGGTTTGGAGCTAGGCTTATGTGCTGGCGAGTACTCTTTAAGTGGAGACTTCGTGCTAGGCCTATGTGAGGGTGAAGAGTTTCTAGTGGAACTACCAGGCTTAACCCCACCGGCACTCTTCCAGGCAAAGGTGTACTTCTTTGGGCCCCTCCTTGCCGCCACGAAAGCCTCCGCCAGCTGCGATGCTTCCAAAGCGCTTCCTGGGTTGTTCTGCTGGATCCAAATTTGCAGCTCAGGGTTAAGCATCCGCAGGTACTGCTCCAAGATTATCAGTTCTCCAATTTCCTCCTTGGAGTGTTTGTCAGGCTGGATCCACTTCTTGTACTGCAGCTTCAGACGGACGTAGACCTCTTTTGGTGTCTCCCCTGGTCGAACGTCAGTTGATCTGAACTGCTTTCTGTATGTTTCTGTGTTAATTTCATATTTTGCCAGTATGGCAGCCTTCACATTGTCACAGTCCAAAGAGTCATTATAGTCCATAGCCACATAGGCGCTACGAGCTTTCCCGGTCAGCAAGGGGATAAGCTGTATTGCCCAATCCACCTTTGGCCACCTGTACGCCCTTGCAGTGCGTTCAAAGGTGACTAGAAAATGTTCAATGTCATCCCCATCCTCCAATTTCTGCAGCTTAGGTTCCTTGAACATCACTGATTGCTGGCTTGGGGATTCACGAGGTGATGGTGAGTGCCTGTTTCCCTGGTGTGGCCACTCCTCTTCTTCCACCCCACTTCAGACCAGACTTGCCAGCCTACCTGCTGCTGAAGTTGCTGGAACTGGTGGCGGAGGATATCCCATCTCCTCTCCTGGAGCTCAGCTTCCTTGTCCCTCTGCTCATCACGCGCCAGCTGGTGCTGTATGAAGGACTGCAACATCCTCGCCAGCTCCTGGACATATTTGTCTTTAGATGTGACCGCAAGCTCTTCTGATGAGGTGGAAAATGCTGCTACTCCTTCGTCCTCCATCTCTCTTCCAGTCTGTGATCTTAGCCACATAATCCACCACTCTCTTCAACCCGTTTAAAAAATAATTCTGTTGCACTGCCCCCTGCTGGCTCATCCCACTTCAACTCCCTGAACAAACAGAAACAGCACTTTTAACCAACAAATAAATGAACATACATTTGGTGTGTTTTTTTTCCGTGAATAAAACATAAATCAGTTCTCCGTCACACCCACGCTACCTTGCAATACCACCACCATACCAGAACCAAGAACACTATTTACACACCCAAGATGAACGCACCGCTGCTCTCCCCCGAAACAGTCTGCATGAGAATGATTTCCTTCTATCTCTACTTAATGAGGTCACAGAAAGGAGTCACTCTGCAGGCTTTTTCAGGATGTTGTCAGGAAGCTGACAGACCATCACTGGGGACTGTTTATTCTGCATGTCATCTGTCAAGAACATCCACCTGTTTCCCCATCCACACCTTTTTAAGGACCAGACTTCCTGGACTATGCTAATTCAGAATAGTGACTACTATGGGATTTAATTTACCAAATGTTAAAAATGCTCCTCTGTTTGTTTTTGTAGCTTTTCTAACCCACCAAGTTAGTGTCCAGGAGGGAGTACCCACAAATGCCTGGTAAAGGAAGTGTAACAGGCAGGCCATTTTCTAGTGCAATCCCATGATAACCCTGTAAGAGTGCCAGGATGATGGACTAGGTAGCCTGTTGGAATTAATTATTTTTTTGTTAATCATAATAATAAATGTTATACAAAGTGGATCACCTAGAACATTTCGGTTTGGTTGCGTACAATTATGGTTGACGTTGTTTAATGAGAACGGTTTGATCCAGTGACCCAGTGATGCGGCTGGGGTGACAGTATATCCGGTGTGGTTAGCGCGGCAGTGGCGCGCGCGTGTGTTTTCTGGCTAGCTGCATGTACGCCACTGGAGCGGGACTTTAGAATTCCTGGAGACCACGGACACCGGAATCCACGTTTTCCCTCTTGGGAACAGCAACCCTACAACCAACCAAGTACCGCAACCAATCAAAAGGGGATCTTTTAGAAAAACTAAAACTGAAGGAACCGATTGCTGGAGGGCAGCGACTGCACCCCGCAATAACCCGAAGACCGTGCTGTCCGTCGCCGAGCGAACAGATCGAGCTGGCCATTGCAGGAGAAGCTCCGGCGGGGAACCAGGTAACGTCAACCTTTCTTTTATGTTGTATGCAAGCAAACCGAGTGTGTTAGCTGCTAGCCACCCTGGGGAGTGCGGAGACACAGTAAATATACCAACCCTAGACAACGCTAACACTAACGGTGGAAGAAAAACTTGGTAAGGCTGAGCTTGCGGTATCTCTGCCCAGGGAGGCCGTGACAGAAGGCACATGACTGCTGTGCTGCAGGAAACACACCACAAAGGAAGAGCTGCACACTGGACCGGCTTTGACATGTGTGGCTTCCCATCAACACCTCTTTGTCTGAAATCTAAATATGGCCTAGATGTTTTCCATAAGTAGGCAACGTGAAACATATGCATCCAGTAAGCATGAAGTAATGATTAGAATAACCTATGATACGTAGAGGTAGTAGGATTTCCATACCCATCTATGCAGTTATATTTGCACATTTTCTTTGTTCAACCTAAAAACCTTATTCAAATTTTAGCCTGCTGTTTTTGTTCCCAAGTCATAGCTGAGCTTTTCCTGCATACAGTGATGCACTGCTAAAGTTTCAACCTTCATTTGCTGAGAGGGATATTCCAAGGTAAGGCTATTTAATAGTTGAATTATATTTATATCAAACAAATTATATCAAACCGTGTACGGCCTGACATCTGGCTCTCTGGTCAGAGGATTCGTTGGATTGTATTTTTCATTTCCTCATTCTTTGTACAATTCAGACACAGTATAAATCATACCCTTTGTGTCTATCTCAAAGTCATTGAGCTGATCTTGGAGGCCTGCCACATAATCTCTAAGAGATCGCGCTTGGTTCAAAGCATCGTACAGGTCAATTAGCATCCTCAGTTAAACACTGAAGCATCTGCTGGATACTGGCATAGTTCTAACAGAGGGCTTTGTTTGCGTTTGAGTGTGCTGATCATCTTGTGTCAGATTTTAAGATCTCTGATTCGGCTTTTTTTTAGTGATGAGTGTTAGTCCCAGACACATAAAAATTAGCCAAGATGTTGCTCTCTGATTGCAATGGATAGGATAACAATATTTCAGCTCTCAATGTTGCTCAACTTTTTGGCTTTTAAGTGCAATATCTCTGAAAGTCTTAAGATAGTATTAAGAGGAACTCCTGCCTGGTCCACAAAAAAATCAGGGTTACCACTAAAAACGTGCTGTGCCTAAATAACCAAAGCACTAACTGCTCAGTGCTCAACAAGCAGCAATGCCACCCTTCCTGTGACTGAAAGGTTTTTTTGAGTTGCGCTACATCGGATGCAGCAACTGAAGTCTTTTATTGACTGAAAGTTTATCTTATTCAAAAGAACACCATCCCCTGAATTTTCCCCTTTCAGAAAGAGAAATGGACTCTCGACAAGGTCGGGCTTCAGCTCATTTCTGCAATTCACACCTCTTCACGCAGCACCTTTGTTCGATTTAGTGCAACAAGAATTGACACGAACTCGCTATCACACAATGAAGCACAGTCCCACAGTTCACACCTATGAATGGAGACAACTTTTCCTTAAGTTTATCAGTCAACAAATTTCAATCTCCGAATGAGTCAACACGGCATATCTGGGGTGCTGCACACAAAAAGGATTCTCCTGTGTTCTCCATTTTGATAGGCTGCTGACTGACCTGTGACACAGCATTCTGTGTGCCTCTGATAAACTAGCCAAACAACCTGTTTTATGCAGGGATTTGCTCTAGCCACACACTACACCACCTGATGTTGATGGTAATTTGCCTCCTTGGTCCAGGAGGTGAGCTAGCGAGCAAAAACAGGTGGAGTGGTGCTTGGCCAGAGTGAATGTCTGCATTCACTGCAGTCCTCAGTGTCAACACTCTCAGTCACATTTCCAGTATAGGGGGTTCATTTGAGCCTCCCTGCTGGTTGAGCATGGAATGGGAAAAGATGCACCGAGGTAAAGCCAGACTGCTGGAGAACACAGGCATTGATCCTGTTACCTCTTGCATACTAAGCGAGCGCTCTACCAGGTGAGGTTTCCAGGATGGGAAAGCACAATTTCAGAATAAGCAAAGCTTGGCACACTTACCCTACATTCACACATAAGAGGAATTTCCACATCACAGCCAGTTATTCCTATTCGTGTCAATAAGAATTTTCCATTAACACGGTGCTCACCTGCCACTGTGTTGTGTTGGACGTAAAAAAAACAAGCAGAACCCTGCACTATTTTTACCGGTCTTTATGTAAATTTGGATAAATGATGGTCATGATTCCTTCAATTATAAAAGCAGTGACATGTTTACATTGTTTGATTCCTACATCAAACCAAGCACCTCAATGTGTCTTCTCCACTGTCAGTCTTGGTCTCTGTTGTGCCGTCTGTAGAGAGAAGTGGCATGGCTTCACCTTTTTAGGTAATTCATTAACCAGACAACCAAGCCTGCAGAGTAAAATAAAAATAAAACACTGATGACATCATGACTTGTTGTACGGATGTGTAACTTTTGTTTTCCAACTTGACAAACTGAATCGACATATCTATAATTCATTTGACATTACTGCTCAGTTTCTGACATAGTCCTGCATCGTCTCTGCATGTCTGTGTTATTGATTGTCAGTGGCAAATAAAAAAAATCAACAGCTTTAATCGTGACAAATTAAAGACCGATTTCTGTCGTATCTTCAACTGATAAACCTGCGCTGTTTCTTTGAAACCAGCAGATGGCGGTATATTGCTTAAAATGTCAAACAGAGGGACGATACAATCCGTTTCTGGCAGTGGGTTCACTTTCCTCTCGGTCATCCTGCGTCTGGCTCGCGGCTGAGTTTTATCGGGTAATAATCCCCAACATTTTGATAAAATAGCCAACCCCATGTGTGGACACGGACGCTTAGTCCATCGCGATTTTGGTATTTCTTCATTATATAATGTACCTGATCTAATTATCCTTTATTATCCACCCCCATTTAACACTTGTATGAATCATTTGATGAATTATGTGTTATATATGACTTGTAATATGTTATGTATTTACATTTATATCTTAATTTGTATAAATTAATAATAATAATATGAAGAAGACAAATAAATTATATTTCTTTGTTTTATTTGATTATGCTTTATATGTTTTATATGCTTGGTGGTTGTTATATGTTTGTTGGTTATACTATACTTATTCTGCTTATGACTGTTTTTAGACTTATGGTTTTCACTGCTTCAGTATAAATGATGCTTTTTTGCTGCTGCATTTGAGTTGTAACTATTGTATTTATTCCTTGTATGTCTCTTTGGATAAAAGTGTCTGCTAAATAAACAAATGTAAATGCAAAACAGCTGACAGGTTTTTCGTTGAAGTTTTGATTTAGTTTCGGTTTCGTTTCTTCAATTTTCATTTCTGCATTTTTGTTTGGAAGAATTCCTGCGGGGGAGGGGGATTTATTTTAGGTGCTGTGTGAGCAGAGATGGGCACAAATACATCAAAAAGTGTCTTGTTACAAATTACAAATTTAAAATACAAAAAACTGGTGTGAGAAAATGTATTTCATAATTACCTGAAATTATCTGTAACACTATTTAGGTATTTAGCAGATGCCTTTTTCAGGAGTGATTTACAATAAGTGCAACAGTAGAGTAAGCTAATTTTCTAGATCTCTAACTTTACAAGAAATCACTTGAAGGAGACAATGAACAGTGCCATTACAGCAGATAATACAGATAAAAATTAGAAAGATACAACACATTTTGTATGTGAGAGAAAGAGAAGTGCTCTCCTCCCCCAAACAACTTATAAAACAACATATTTTCCTTCATGCACCTCCTTACACTTCAGTTTCAGTTTGGTTGTTTTTTAGTACAACTGACTTCTCCAACAGTTTAGCATTTATTTGCCTTCTGTGAGGGCGGTTAACCTAAAAAACAACATTCGACCATTGAAAAAATTAATTGAATGATTGTCGAACTTGGAATTATCGGCCAGAAATTCGGGCATCATTTTTGAGCTCCAATTTATCCGACCTGAGCACCGGTGACATCACAACAAGGAAAAGTTTCCAGCATTTGGGTTAAAAGAAGCCCATTTGAGGCTTCAAAGGGAAAAAGCCTGTAAGCTACTGAGAACGGCAGCAACAACCAAGAGTGAGGAGAGCACAGCCGGCGACGGAGCTGAGAACCCCGGGCTGGGCAGGAGGCGATAGGGGGCAGAGCCCCGGTGTTGAGAGGGACTAATGCCGCAAAGTAACACAAAGACACACAGCGTGTGTCTGACTGCCCCGCCCAGTCCACAGAGAGGTGATCTGCGTCATGCCTTCTCTCCTTCTTGGTCTGCTTCGTCCCCCGACTGGCAGTGACTGCTAGTTGGGGAAGCCTGCAGGATTCAGCCGTGGTGGTTCCAGGACGGAGCAGCAGTCCCCTGCCTATTTTCTTTGGGTTTTTTTTTTATTTTGGGACGAGGAGGAGGCCTGCACCGTGGGGGCTACTGCTGTGCAGGGGGGTAAGTTGGAGAAGGGGAGGGGTCAGAGTGGGCGGCTGCCCAAGCATGAGCAGTTTTTAATTTACAATAAAGACTCTGCTTACCTGATTCCCTGTCTCATTGTTGTTCGTGACAGATGGATCACTGTACCTGTGGCAGGAGGGTCGCCAAGGGGCGCTAGTGCGACTCCTGACGAGAGAGGGAGAGAGAGATGGTGTTGGGAGGAACAGGTGAAGGAGGACTGTAAGGGCTCTCAGTCTCCCTGCTGCAGCTCAGCTGATGCTAACAGAGGTGAGAGAGAGACTGTGTGAGAGAAAACCTGTGAGAGAGAGAGAGAGACAGAGAGTGAGAGAAATGAGATGCTAACAGAGAACAAAGATGAGAGAAGCTGCAGGAGTGAGATTCTCCTTCTCTCTACTGCCACCTTCAAACTCTCTGTCACAGGGTCTGCGTGTCCCCATATTCATTTACTCACTGTGTGATGAGGTATGGAGCAGGGTCTGCATGTCCCCATATTCATTTACTCACTGTGTGATGAGGTATGGAGCAGGGTCTGCATGTCCCCATATTCATTTACTCACTGTGTGATAAGGTATGGAGCAGGGTCTGCATGTCCCCATATTCATTTACTCACTGTGTGATGAGGTATGGAGCAGGGTCCGCATGTCCCCATATTCATTTACTCACTGTGTGATGAGGTATGGAGCAGGGTCCGCATGTCCCCATATTCATTTACTCACTGTGTGATGAGGTATGGAGCAGGGTCTGCATGTCCCCATATTCATTTACTCACTGTGTGATGAGGTATGGAGCAGGGTCTGCATGTCCCCATATTCATTTACTCACTGTGTGATGAGGTATGGAGCAGGGTCTGCATGTCCCCATATTCATTTACTCACTGTGTGATGAGGTATGGAGCAGGGTCTGCATGTCCCCATACTCATTTACTCACTGTGTGATGAGGTATGGAGCAGGGTCCACATGTTCCTATATTCATTTACTCACTGTGTGATGAGGTATGGAGCAGGGTCTGCATGTCCCCATATTCATTTACTCACTGTGTGATGAGGTATGGAGCAGGGTCCGCATGTCTACATATATTTATTTACTCACTGTGTGATGAGGTATGGAGCAGGGTCCGCATGTCCCCATATTCATTTACTCACTGTGTGATGAGGTATGGAGCAGGGTCCGCATGTCCCCATATTCATTTACTCACTGTCTGATGAGGTATGGAAAAGGGTCCGCGTGTCCCCATATTCATTTACTCACTGTGTGATGAGGTATGGAGCATGGTCCGCGTGTCCCCATATTCATTTACTCACTGTGTGATGAGGTATGGAGCAGGGTCCGCATGTCCCCATATTCATTTACTCACTGTGTGATGAGGTATGGAGCAGGGTCTGCATGTCCCCATATTCATTTACTCACTGTGTGATGAGGTATGGAGCAGGGTCCGCATGTCCCCATATTCATTTACTCACTGTGTGATGAGGTATGGAGCAGGGTCCGCATGTCCCCATATTCATTTACTCACTGTGTGATGAGGTATGGAGCAGGGTCTGCATGTCCCCATATTCATTTACTCACTGTGTGATGAGGTATGGAGCAGGGTCTGCATGTCCCCATATTCATTTACTCACTGTGTGATGAGGTATGGAGCAGGGTCTGCATGTCCCCATATTCATTTACTCACTGTGTGATGAGGTATGGAGCAGAGTCTGCATGTCCCCATACTCATTTACTCACTGTGTGATGAGGTATGGAGCAGGGTCCACATGTTCCTATATTCATTTACTCACTGTGTGATGAGGTATGGAGCAGGGTCTGCATGTCCCCATATTCATTTACTCACTGTGTGATGAGGTATGGAGCAGGGTCCGCATGTCTACATATATTTATTTACTCACTGTGTGATGAGGTATGGAGCAGGGTCCGCATGTCCCCATATTCATTTACTCACTGTGTGATGAGGTATGGAGCAGGGTCCGCATGTCCCCATATTCATTTACTCACTGTGTGATGAGGTATGGAGCAGGGTCCAAATGTCCCCATATTCATTTACTCACTGCGTGATGAGGTATGGATCAGGGACCAAATGTCCCCATATTCATTTACTCACTGTGTGATGAGGTATGGAGCTGGGTCCGCATGTCCACATATTCATTTACTCACTGTGTGATGAGGTATGGAGCAGGGTCCGCATGTCCCCATATTCATTTACTCACTGCGAGATGAGGTATGGAGCAGGGTCTGCATGTCCCCATATTCATTTACTCACTGTGTGATGAGGTATGGAGCAGGGTCCGCATGTCCCCATATTCATTTACTCACTGTGTGATGAGGTATGGAGCAGGGTCCGCATGTCCCCATATTCATTTACTCACTGTGTGATGAGGTATGGAGCAGGGTCTGCATGTCCCCATATTCATTTACTCACTGTGTGATGAGGTATGGAGCAGGGTCTGCATGTCCCCATATTCATTTACTCACTGTGTGATGAGGTATGGAGCAGGGTCTGCATGTCCCCATATTCATTTACTCACTGTGTGATGAGGTATGGAGCAGAGTCTGCATGTCCCCATACTCATTTACTCACTGTGTGATGAGGTATGGAGCAGGGTCCACATGTTCCTATATTCATTTACTCACTGTGTGATGAGGTATGGAGCAGGGTCTGCATGTCCCCATATTCATTTACTCACTGTGTGATGAGGTATGGAGCAGGGTCCGCATGTCTACATATATTTATTTACTCACTGTGTGATGAGGTATGGAGCAGGGTCCGCATGTCCCCATATTCATTTACTCACTGTGTGATGAGGTATGGAGCAGGGTCCGCATGTCCCCATATTCATTTACTCACTGTCTGATGAGGTATGGGAAAGGGTCCGCGTGTCCCCATATTCATTTACTCACTGTGTGATGAGGTATGGAGCATGGTCCGCGTGTCCCCATATTCATTTACTCACTGTGTGATGAGGTATGGAGCAGGGTCCGCATGTCCCCATATTCATTTACTCACTGTGTGATGAGGTATGGAGCAGGGTCCGCATGTCCCCATATTCATTTACTCACTGTGTGATGAGGTATGGAGCAGGGTCCAAATGTCCCCATATTCATTTACTCACTGCGTGATGAGGTATGGATCAGGGACCAAATGTCCCCATATTCATTTACTCACTGTGTGATGAGGTATGGAGCAGGGTCCGCATGTCTACATATATTTATTTACTCACTGAGTGATGAGGTATGGAGCAGGGTCCGCATGTGTACATATTCATTTACTCACTGTGTGATGAGGTATGGAGCAGGGTCTGCATGTCCCCATATTCATTTACTCACTGTGTGATGAGGTATGGAACAGGGTCCGCATGTCCCCAGATTCATTTACTCACTGTGTGATGAGGTATGGAGCAGGGTCCGCATGTCCCCATATTCATTTACTCACTGTGTGATGAGGTATGGAGCAGGGTCCGCATGTCCCCATATTCATTTACTCACTGTGTGATGAGGTATGGAGCAGGGTCCAAATGTCCCCATATTCATTTACTCACTGCGTGATGAGGTATGGATCAGGGACCAAATGTCCCCATATTCATTTACTCACTGTCTGATGAGGTATGGAGCAGGGTCCGCATGTCTACATATATTTATTTACTCACTGAGTGATGAGGTATGGAGCAGGGTCCGCATGTGTACATATTCATTTACTCACTGTGTGATGAGGTATGGAGCAGGGTCTGCATGTCCCCATATTCATTTACTCACTGTGTGATGAGGTATGGAACAGGGTCCGCATGTCCCCATATTCATTTACTCACTGTGTGATGAGGTATGGAGCAGGGTCCGCATGTCCCCATATTCATTTACTCACTGTGTGATGAGGTATGGAGCAGGGTCCGCATGTCCCCATATTCATTTACTCACTGTGTGATGAGGTATGGAGCAGGGTCCAAATGTCCCCATATTCATTTACTCACTGCGTGATGAGGT
Organism: Albula glossodonta; assembly: GCA_019788955.1. Taxonomy (NCBI): domain Eukaryota; kingdom Metazoa; phylum Chordata; class Actinopteri; order Albuliformes; family Albulidae; genus Albula; species Albula glossodonta. Next base: position 47,129 of record JAFBMS010000610.1, read on the forward strand.
ATGGATCAGGGACCAAATGTCCCCATATTCATTTACTCACTGTGTGATGAGGTATGGAGCAGGGTCCGCATGTCTACATATATTTATTTACTCACTGAGTGATGAGGTATGGAGCAGGGTCCGCATGTGTACATATTCATTTACTCACTGTGTGATGAGGTATGGAGCAGGGTCTGCATGTCCCCATATTCATTTACTCACTGTGTGATGAGGTATGGAACAGGGTCCGCATGTCCCCAGATTCATTTACTCACTGTGTGATGAAGTATGGAGCAGGGTCGAAATGTCCCCATATTCATTTACTCACTGTGTGATGAGGTATGGAGCAGGGTCCGCATGTCCCCATATTCATTTACTCACTGTGTGATGAGGTATGGAGCAGGGTCCGCATGTCCCCATATTCATTTACTCACTGTGTGATGAGGTATGGAGCAGGGTCCGCATGTCCCCATATTCATTTACTCACTGTCTGATGAGGTATGGAGCAGGGTCCGCATGTCCCCATATTCATTTACTCACTGTGCGATGAGGTATGGAGCAGGGTCCAAATGTCCCCATATTCATTTACTCACTGTGCGATGAGGTATGGAGCAGGGTCCGCATGTCCCCATATTCATTTACTCACTGTGCGATGAGGTATGGAGCAGGGTCCAAATGTCCCCATATTCATTTACTCACTGCGTGATGAGGTATGGATCAGGGACCAAATGTCCCCATATTCATTTACTCACTGTGTGATGAGGTATGGAGCAGGGTCCAAATGTCCCCATATCCATTTACTCACTGTGTGATGAGGTATGGAGCAGGGTCCAAATGTCCCCATATTCATGTACTCACTGTGTGATGAGGTATGGAGCAGGGTCCGCATGTCCCCATATTCATTTACTCACTGTGTGATGAGGTATGGGAAAGGGTCCGCGTGTCCCCATATTCATTTACTCACTGTGTGATGAGGTATGGAGCATGGTCCGCGTGTCCCCATATTCATTTACTCACTGTGTGATGAGGTATGGAGCAGGGTCCGCATGTCCCCATATTCATTTACTCACTGTGTGATGAGGTATGGAGCAGGGTCCGCATGTCCCCATATTCATTTACTCACTGTGTGATGAGGTATGGAGCAGGGTCCAAATGTCCCCATATTCATTTACTCACTGCGTGATGAGGTATGGATCAGGGACCAAATGTCCCCATATTCATTTACTCACTGTGTGATGAGGTATGGAGCAGGGTCCGCATGTCTACATATATTTATTTACTCACTGAGTGATGAGGTATGGAGCAGGGTCCGCATGTGTACATATTCATTTACTCACTGTGTGATGAGGTATGGAGCAGGGTCTGCATGTCCCCATATTCATTTACTCACTGTGTGATGAGGTATGGAACAGGGTCCGCATGTCCCCAGATTCATTTACTCACTGTGTGATGAAGTATGGAGCAGGGTCGAAATGTCCCCATATTCATTTACTCACTGTGTGATGAGGTATGGAGCAGGGTCCGCATGTCCCCATATTCATTTACTCACTGTGTGATGAGGTATGGAGCAGGGTCCGCATGTCCCCATATTCATTTACTCACTGTGTGATGAGGTATGGAGCAGGGTCCGCATGTCCCCATATTCATTTACTCACTGTCTGATGAGGTATGGAGCAGGGTCCGCATGTCCCCATATTCATTTACTCACTGTGCGATGAGGTATGGAGCAGGGTCCAAATGTCCCCATATTCATTTACTCACTGTGTGATGAGGTATGGAGCAGGGTCCGCATGTCCCCATATTCATTTACTCACTGTGTGATGAGGTATGGAGCAGGGTCCGCATGTCCCCATATTCATTTACTCACTGTGTGATGAGGTATGGAGCAGGGTCCGCATGTCCCCATATTCATTTACTCACTGTGTGATGAGGTATGGAGCAGGGTCCGCATGTCCCCATATTCATTTACTCACTGTGTGATGAGGTATGGAGCAGGGTCTGCATGTCCCCATATTCATTTACTCACTGTGTGATGAGGTATGGAGCAGGGTCCGCATGTCCCCATATTCATTTACTCACTGTGTGATGAGGTATGGAGCAGGGTCCGCATGTCCCCATATTCATTTACTCACTGTGTGATGAGGTATGGAGCAGGGTCCGCATGTCCCCATATTCATTTACTCACTGTGTGATGAGGTATGGAGCAGGGTCCAAATGTCCCCATATTCATTTACTCACTGCGTGATGAGGTATGGATCAGGGTCCGCATGTCCCCATATTCATTTACTCACTGTGTGATGAGGTATGGAGCAGGGTCCGCATGTGTACATATTCATTTACTCACTGTGTGATGAGGTATGGAGCAGGGTCTGCATGTCCCCATATTCATTTACTCACTGTGTGATGAGGTATGGAACAGGGTCCGCATGTCCCCATATTCATTTACTCACTGTGTGATGAGGTATGGAGCAGGGTCCGCATGTCTACATATATTTATTTACTCACTGTGTGATGAGGTATGGAGCAGGGTCCGCATGTCCCCATATTCATTTACTCACTGTGTGATGAGGTATGGAGCAGGGTCCGCATGTCCCCATATTCATTTACTCACTGTCTGATGAGGTATGGGAAAGGGTCCGCGTGTCCCCATATTCATTTACTCACTGCGTGATGAGGTATGGATCAGGGACCAAATGTCCCCATATTCATTTACTCACTGTGTGATGAGGTATGGAGCAGGGTCCGCATGTCTACATATATTTATTTACTCACTGAGTGATGAGGTATGGAGCAGGGTCCGCATGTGTACATATTCATTTACTCACTGTGTGATGAGGTATGGAGCAGGGTCTGCATGTCCCCATATTCATTTACTCACTGTGTGATGAGGTATGGAACAGGGTCCGCATGTCCCCATATTCATTTACTCACTGTGTGATGAGGTATGGAGCAGGGTCGAATGTCCCCATATTCATTTACTCACTGTGTGATGAGGTATGGAGCAGGGTCCGCATGTCCCCATATTCATTTACTCACTGTGTGATGAGGTATGTAGCAGGGTCCGCATGTCTACATATATTTATTTACTCACTGTGTGATGAGGTATGGAGCAGGGTCCGCATGTCCCCATATTCATTTACTCACTGTGTGATGAGGTATGGAGCAGGGTCCGCATGTCCCCATATTCATTTACTCACTGTCTGATGAGGTATGGGAAAGGGTCCGCGTGTCCCCATATTCATTTACTCACTGCGTGATGAGGTATGGATCAGGGACCAAATGTCCCCATATTCATTTACTCACTGTGTGATGAGGTATGGAGCAGGGTCCGCATGTCTACATATATTTATTTACTCACTGAGTGATGAGGTATGGAGCAGGGTCCGCATGTGCACATATTCATTTACTCACTGTGTGATGAGGTATGGAGCAGGGTCTGCATGTCCCCATATTCATTTACTCACTGTGTGATGAGGTATGGAACAGGGTCCGCATGTCCCCATATTCATTTACTCACTGTGTGATGAGGTATGGAGCAGGGTCCGCATGTCCCCATATTCATTTACTCACTGTGTGATGAGGTATGGAGCAGGGTCCGCATGTCCCCATATTCATTTACTCACTGTGTGATGAGGTATGGAGCAGGGTCCGCATGTCCTCATATTCATTTACTCACTGTGTGATGAGGTATGGAGCAGGGTCCGCATGTCCCCATATTCATTTACTCACTGTGTGATGAGGTATGGAGCAGGGTCCGCATGTCCCCATATTCATTTACTCACTGTGTGATGAGGTATGGAGCAGGGTCCGCATGTCCCCATATTCATTTACTCACTGTGTGATGAGGTATGGAGCAGGGTCCAAATGTCCCCATATTCATTTACTCACTGCGTGATGAGGTATGGATCAGGGACCAAATGTCCCCATATTCATTTACTCACTGTGTGATGAGGTATGGAGCAGGGTCCGCATGTCTACATATATTTATTTACTCACTGTGTGATGAGGTATGGAGCAGGGTCCGCATGTGTACATATTCATTTACTCACTGTGTGATGAGGTATGGAGCAGGGTCTGCATGTCCCCATATTCATTTACTCACTGTGTGATGAGGTATGGAACAGGGTCCGCATGTCCCCATATTCATTTACTCACTGTGTGATGAGGTATGGAGCAGGGTCCGCATGTCCCCATATTCATTTACTCACTGTGTGATGAGGTATGGAGCAGGGTCCGCATGTCCCCATATTCATTTACTCACTGTGTGATGAGGTATGGAGCAGGGTCCAAATGTCCCCATATTCATTTACTCACTGCGTGATGAGGTATGGATCAGGGACCAAATGTCCCCATATTCATTTACTCACTGTGTGATGAGGTATGGAGCAGGGTCCGCATGTCTACATATATTTATTTACTCACTCAGTGATGAGGTATGGAGCAGGGTCCGCATGTGTACATATTCATTTACTCACTGTGTGATGAGGTATGGAGCAGGGTCTGCATGTCCCCATATTCATTTACTCACTGTGTGATGAGGTATGGAACAGGGTCCGCATGTCCCCAGATTCATTTACTCACTGTGTGATGAAGTATGGAGCAGGGTCGAAATGTCCCCATATTCATTTACTCACTGTGTGATGAGGTATGGAGCAGGGTCCGCATGTCCCCATATTCATTTACTCACTGTGTGATGAGGTATGGAGCAGGGTCCGCATGTCCCCATATTCATTTACTCACTGTGTGATGAGGTATGGAGCAGGGTCCGCATGTCCCCATATTCATTTACTCACTGTCTGATGAGGTATGGAGCAGGGTCCGCATGTCCCCATATTCATTTACTCACTGTGCGATGAGGTATGGAGCAGGGTCCAAATGTCCCCATATTCATTTACTCACTGTGCGATGAGGTATGGAGCAGGGTCCGCATGTCCCCATATTCATTTACTCACTGTGCGATGAGGTATGGAGCAGGGTCCAAATGTCCCCATATCCATTTACTCACTGTGTGATGAGGTATGGAGCAGGGTCCAAATGTCCCCATATTTATGTACTCACTGTGTGATGAGGTATGGAGCAGGGTCCGCATGTCCCCATATTCATTTACTCACTGTGTGATGAGGTATGGAGCAGGGTCCAAATGTCCCCATATCCATTTACTCACTGTGTGATGAGGTATGGAGCAGGGTCCAAATGTCCCCATATTCATGTACTCACTGTGTGATGAGGTATGGAGCAGGGTCCGCATGTCCCCATATTCATTTACTCACTGTCTGATGAGGTATGGGAAAGGGTCCGCGTGTCCCCATATTCATTTACTCACTGTGTGATGAGGTATGGAGCATGGTCCGCGTGTCCCCATATTCATTTACTCACTGTGTGATGAGGTATGGAGCAGGGTCCGCATGTCCCCATATTCATTTACTCACTGTGTGATGAGGTATGGAGCAGGGTCCGCATGTCCCCATATTCATTTACTCACTGTGTGATGAGGTATGGAGCAGGGTCCAAATGTCCCCATATTCATTTACTCACTGCGTGATGAGGTATGGATCAGGGACCAAATGTCCCCATATTCATTTACTCACTGTGTGATGAGGTATGGAGCAGGGTCCGCATGTCTACATATATTTATTTACTCACTGAGTGATGAGGTATGGATCAGGGACCAAATGTCCCCATATTCATTTACTCACTGTGTGATGAGGTATGGAGCAGGGTCCGCATGTCTACATATATTTATTTACTCACTGAGTGATGAGGTATGGAGCAGGGTCCGCATGTGTACATATTCATTTACTCACTGTGTGATGAGGTATGGAGCAGGGTCTGCATGTCCCCATATTCATTTACTCACTGTGTGATGAGGTATGGAACAGGGTCCGCATGTCCCCATATTCATTTACTCACTGTGTGATGAGGTATGGAGCAGGGTCCGCATGTCCCCAGATTCATTTACTCACTGTGTGATGAGGTATGGAGCAGGGTCCGCATGTCCCCATATTCATTTACTCACTGTGTGATGAGGTATAGAGCAGAGTCCGCATGTCCCCATATTCATTTACTCACTGTGTGATGAGGTATGGAGCAGGGTCCGCATGTCCCCATATTCATTTACTCACTGTGTGATGAGGTATGGAGCAGGGTCCGCATGTCCCCATATTCATTTACTCACTGTGTGATGAGGTATGGAGCAGGGTCCGCATGTCCCCATATTCATTTACTCACTGTGTGATGAGGTATGGAGCAGGGTCCAAATGTCCCCATATTCATTTACTCACTGTGTGATGAGGTATGGATCAGGGACCAAATGTCCCCATATTCATTTACTCACTGTGTGATGAGGTATGGAGCAGGGTCCGCATGTCTACATATATTTATTTACTCACTGAGTGATGAGGTATGGAGCAGGGTCCGCATGTGTACATATTCATTTACTCACTGTGTGATGAGGTATGGAGCAGGGTCTGCATGTCCCCATATTCATTTACTCACTGTGTGATGAGGTATGGAGCAGGGTCCGCATGTCCCCATATTCATTTACTCACTGTGTGATGAGGTATGGAGCAGGGTCCGCATGTCCCCATATTCATTTACTCACTGTGTGATGAGGTATGGAGCAGGGTCCAAATGTCCCCATATTCATTTACTCACTGTGTGATGAGGTATGGAGCAGGGTCCGCATGTCCCCATATTCATTTACTCACTGTGTGATGAGGTATGGAGCAGGGTCCGCATGTCCCCATATTCATTTACTCACTGTGTGATGAGGTATGGAGCAGGGTCCGCATGTCCCCATATTCATTTACTCACTGTGTGATGAGGTATGGAGCAGGGTCCGCATGTCCCCATATTCATTTACTCACTGTGTGATGAGGTATGGAGCAGGGTCCAAATGTCCCCATATTCATTTACTCACTGCGTGATGAGGTATGGAGCAGGGACCAAATGTCCCCATATTCATTTACTCACTGTGTGATGAGGTATGGAGCAGGGTCCGCATGTCCCCATATTCATTTACTCACTGTGTGATGAGGTATGGAGCAGGGTCCGCATGTCCCCATATTCATTTACTCACTGTGTGATGAGGTATGGAGCAGGGTCTGCATGTCCCCATATTCATTTACTCACTGTGTGATGAGGTATGGAGCAGGGTCTGCATGTCCCCATATTCATTTACTCACTGTGTGATGAGGTATGGAGCAGGGTCTGCATGTCCCCATATTCATTTACTCACTGTGTGATGAGGTATGGAGCAGGGTCCGCATGTCCCCATATTCATTTACTCACTGTGTGATGAGGTATGGAGCAGGGTCCACATGTCCCCATATTCATTTACTCACTGTGTGATGAGGTATGGAGCAGGGTCTGCATGTCCCCATATTCATTTACTCACTGTGTGATGAGGTATGGAGCAGGGTCCGCATGTCTACATATATTTATTTACTCACTGTGTGATGAGGTATGGAGCAGGGTCCGCATGTCCCCATATTCATTTACTCACTGTGTGATGAGGTATGGAGCAGGGTCCGCATGTCCCCATATTCATTTACTCACTGTCTGATGAGGTATGGGGAAGGGTCCGCGTGTCCCCATATTCATTTACTCACTGTGTGATGAGGTATGGAGCATGGTCCGCGTGTCCCCATATTCATTTACTCACTGTGTGATGAGGTATGGAGCAGGGTCCGCATGTCCCCATATTCATTTACTCACTGTGTGATGAGGTATGGAGCAGGGTCCGCATGTCCCCATATTCATTTACTCACTGTGTGATGAGGTATGGAGCAGGGTCCAGATGTCCCCATATTCATTTACTCACTGCGTGATGAGGTATGGATCAGGGACCAAATGTCCCCATATTCATTTACTCACTGTGTGATGAGGTATGAAGCAGGGTCCGCATGTCTACATATATTTATTTACTCACTGAGTGATGAGGTATGGAGCAGGGTCCGCATGTGTACATATTCATTTACTCACTGTGTGATGAGGTATGGAGCAGGGTCTGCATGTCCCCATATTCATTTACTCACTGTGTGATGAGGTATGGAACAGGGTCCGCATGTCCCCAGATTCATTTACTCACTGTGTGATGAAGTATGGAGCAGGGTCGAAATGTCCCCATATTCATTTACTCACTGTGTGATGAGGTATGGAGCAGGGTCCGCATGTCCCCATATTCATTTACTCACTGTGTGATGAGGTATGGAGCAGGGTCCGCATGTCCCCATATTCATTTACTCACTGTGTGATGAGGTATGGAGCAGGGTCCGCATGTCCCCATATTCATTTACTCACTGTCTGATGAGGTATGGAGCAGGGTCCGCATGTCCCCATATTCATTTACTCACTGTGCGATGAGGTATGGAGCAGGGTCCAAATGTCCCCATATTCATTTACTCACTGTGCGATGAGGTATGGAGCAGGGTCCGCATGTCCCCATATTCATTTACTCACTGTGCGATGAGGTATGGAGCAGGGTCCAAATGTCCCCATATCCATTTACTCACTGTGTGATGAGGTATGGAGCAGGGTCCAAATGTCCCCATATTTATGTACTCACTGTGTGATGAGGTATGGAGCAGGGTCCGCATGTCCCCATATTCATTTACTCACTGTGTGATGAGGTATGGAGCAGGATCCAAATGTCCCCATATCCATTTACTCACTGTGTGATGAGGTATGGAGCAGGGTCCGCATGTCCCCATATTCATTTACTCACTGTGTGATGAGGTATGGAGCAGGGTCCGCATGTCCCCATATTCATTTACTCACTGTCTGATGAGGTATGGGACAGGGTCCGCATGTCCCCATATTCATTTACTCACTGTGTGATGAGGTATGGAGCATGGTCCGCGTGTCCCCATATTCATTTACTCACTGTGTGATGAGGTATGGAGCAGGGTCCGCATGTCCCCATATTCATTTACTCACTGTGTGATGAGGTATGGAGCAGGGTCCGCATGTCCCCATATTCATTTACTCACTGTGTGATGAGGTATGGAGCAGGGTCCACATGTCCCCATATTCATTTACTCACTGTGTGATGAGGTATGGAGCAGGGACCAAATGTCCCCATATTCATTTACTCACTGTGTGATGAGGTATGGAGCAGGGTCCGCATGTCTACATATATTTATTTACTCACTGAGTGATGAGGTATGGAGCAGGGTCCGCATGTGTACATATTCATTTACTCACTGTGTGATGAGGTATGGAGCAGGGTCTGCATGTCCCCATATTCATTTACTCACTGTGTGATGAGGTATGGAACAGGGTCCGCATGTCCCCAGATTCATTTACTCACTGTGTGATGAAGTATGGAGCAGGGTCGAAATGTCCCCATATTCATTTACTCACTGTGTGATGAGGTATGGAGCAGGGTCCGCATGTCCCCATATTCATTTACTCACTGTGTGATGAGGTATGGAGCAGGGTCCGCATGTCCCCATATTCATTTACTCACTGTGTGATGAGGTATGGAGCAGGGTCCGCATGTCCCCATATTCATTTACTCACTGTCTGATGAGGTATGGAGCAGGGTCCGCATGTCCCCATATTCATTTACTCACTGTGTGATGAGGTATGGAGCAGGGTCCGAATGTCCCCATATTCATTTACTCACTGTGCGATGAGGTATGGAGCAGGGTCCGCATGTCCCCATATTCATTTACTCACTGTGCGATGAGGTATGGAGCAGGGTCCAAATGTCCCCATATTCATTTACTCACTGGGTGATGAGGTATGGAGCAGGGTCCAAATGTCCCCATATTCATTTACTCACTGTGTGATGAGGTATGGAGCAGGGTCCGCATGTCCCCATATTCATTTACTCACTGTGTGATGAGGTATGGAGCAGGGTCCAAATGTCCCCATATCCATTTACTCACTGTGTGATGAGGTATGGAGCAGGGTCCAAATGTCCCCATATTCATGTACTCACTGTGTGATGAGGTATAGAGCAGAGTCCGCATGTCCTCATATTCATTTACTCACTGTGTGATGAGGTATGGAGCAGGGTCCAAATGTCCCCATATTCATTTACTCACTGTGAGATGAGGTATGGAGCAGAGTCTGCATGTCCCCATATTCATTTACTCACTGTGTGATGAGGTATGGAGCAGGGTCCGCATGTCCCCATATTCATTTACTCACTGTGTGATGAGGTATGGAGCAGGGTCCGCATGTCCCCATATTCATTTACTCACTGTGTGATGAGGTATGGAGCAGGGTCCAAATGTCCCCATATTCATTTACTCACTGTGTGATGAGGTATGGAGCAGGGTCCAAATGTCCCCATACTCATTTACTCACTGTGTGATGAGGTATGGAGCAGGGTCCGCATGTCCCCATATTCATTTACTCACTGTGTGATGAGGTATGGAGCAGGGTCCAAATGTCCCCATATTCATTTACTCACTGTGTGATGAGGTATGGAGCAGGGTCCGCATGTCCCCATATTCATTTACTCACTGTGTGATGAGGTAAAGAGCAGAGTCCGCATGTCCTCATATTCATTTACTCACTGTGTGATGAGGTATGGAGCAGGGTCCAAATGTCCCCATATTCATTTACTCACTGTGTGATGAGGTATGGAGCAGAGTCTGCATGTCCCCATATTCATTTACTCACTGTGTGATGAGGTATGGAGCAGGGTCCGCATGTCCCCATATTCATTTACTCACTGTGTGATGAGGTATGGAGCAGGGTCCGCATGTCCCCATATTCATTTACTCACTGTGTGACGAGGTATGGAGCAGGGTCCAAATGTCCCCATATTCATTTACTCACTGTGTGATGAGGTATGGAGCAGGGTCCAAATGTCCCCATATTCATTTACTCACTGTGTGATGAGGTATGGAGCAGGGTCCGCATGTCCCCATATTCATTTACTCACTGTGTGATGAGGTATGGAGCAGGGTCCGCATGTCCCCATATTCATTTACTCACTGTGTGATGAGGTATGGAGCAGGGTCCGCATGTCCCCATATTCATTTACTCACTGTGTGATGAGGTATGGAGCAGGGTCCGCATGTCCCCATATTCATTTACTCACTGTGTGATGAGGTATGGAGCAGGGTCCGCATGTCCCCATATTCATTTACTCACTGTGTGATGAGGTATGGAGCAGGGTCCGCATGTCCCCATATTCATTTACTCACTGTGTGATGAGGTATGGAGCAGGGTCCGCATGTCCCCATATTCATTTACTCACTGTGTGATGAGGTATGGAGCAGGGTCCGCATGTCCCCATATTCATTTACTCACTGTGTGATGAGGTATGGAGCAGGGTCCAAATGTCCCCATATTCATTTACTCACTGTGTGATGAGGTATGGAGCAGGGTCCGCATGTCCCCATATTCATTTACTCACTGTGTGATGAGGTATGGAGCAGGGTCCGCATGTGTACATATTCATTTACTCACTGTGTGATGAGGTATGGAGCAGGGTCCGCATGTCCCCATATTCATTTACTCACTGTGTGATGAGGTATGGAGCAGGGTCCGCATGTCCCCATATTCATTTACTCACTGTGTGATGAGGTATGGAGCAGGGTCCGAATGTCCCCATATTCATTTACTCACTGTGTGATGAGGTATGGAGCAGGGTCCGCATGTCCCCATATTCATTTACTCACTGTGTGATGAGGTATGGAGCAGGGTCCGCATGTCCCCATATTCATTTACTCACTGTGTGATGAGGTATGGAGCAGGGTCCGCATGTCCCCATATTCATTTACTCACTGTGTGATGAGGTATGGAGCAGGGTCCGCATGTCCCCATATTCATTTACTCACTGTGCGATGAGGTATGGAGCAGGGTCCGCATGTCCCCATATTCATTTACTCACTGTGCGATGAGGTATGGAGCAGGGTCCGCATGTCCCCATATTCATTTACTCACTGTGCGATGAGGTATGGAGCAGGGTCTGCATGTCCCCATATTCATTTACTCACTGTGTGATGAGGTATGGAGCAGGGTCCACATGTCCCCATATTCATTTACTCACTGTGTGATGAGGTATGGAGCAGGGTCCGCATGTCCCCATATTCATTTACTCACTGTGTGATGAGGTATGGAGCAGGATCCAAATGTCCCCATATCCATTTACTCACTGTGTGATGAGGTATGGAGCAGGGTCCAAATGTCCCCATATTCATTTACTCACTGTGTGATGAGGTATGGAGCAGGGTCCGCATGTCCCCATATTCATTTACTCACTGTGTGATGAGGTATGGAGCAGGGTCCGCATGTCCCCATATTCATTTACTCACTGTGTGATGAGGTATGGAGCAGGGTCCGCATGTCCCCATATTCATTTACTCACTGTGTGATGAGGTATGGAGCAGGGTCCGCATGTCCCCATATTCATTTACTCACTGTGTGATGAGGTATGGAGCAGGGTCCGCATGTCCCCATATTCATTTACTCACTGTGTGATGAGGTATGGAGCAGGGTCCGCATGTCCCCATATTCATTTACTCACTGTGTGATGAGGTATGGAGCAGGGTCTGCATGTCCCCATATTCATTTACTCACTGTGTGATGAGGTATGGAGCAGGGTCCGCATGTCCCCATATTCATTTACTCACTGTGTGATGAGGTATGGAGCAGGGTCCGCATGTCCCCATATTCATTTACTCACTGTGTGATGAGGTATGGAGCAGGGTCTGCATGTCCCCATATTCATTTACTCACTGTGTGATGAGGTATGGAGCAGGGTCCGCATGTCCCCATATTCATTTACTCACTGTGTGATGAGGTATGGAGCAGGGTCCGCATGTCCCCATATTCATTTACTCACTGTGTGATGAGGTATGGAGCAGGGTCCGCATGTCCCCATATTCATTTACTCACTGTGTGATGAGGTATGGAGCAGGGTCCGCATGTCCCCATATTCATTTACTCACTGTGTGATGAGGTATGGAGCAGGGTCCGCATGTCCCCATATTCATTTACTCACTGTGTGATGAGGTATGGAGCAGGGTCCGCATGTCCCCATATTCATTTACTCACTGTGTGATGAGGTATGGAGCAGGGTCCACATGTCCCCATATTCATTTACTCACTGTGTGATGAGGTATGGAGCAGGGTCCGCATGTCCCCATATTCATTTACTCACTGTGTGATGAGGTATGGAGCAGGGTCCAAATGTCCCCATATTCATCTACTCACTGTGTGATGAGGTATGGAGCAGGGTCCAAATGTCCCCATATTTATGTACTCACTGTGTGATGAGGTATGGAGCAGGGTCCGCATGTCCCCATATTCATTTACTCACTGTGTGATGAGGTATGGAGCAGGGTCCAAATGTCCCCATATTCATTTACTCACTGTGTGATGAGGTATGGAGCAGGGTCCGCATGTCCCCATATTCATTTACTCACTGTGTGATGAGGTAAAGAGCAGAGTCCGCATGTCCTCATATTCATTTACTCACTGTGTGATGAGGTATGGAGCAGGGTCCAAATGTCCCCATATTCATTTACTCACTGTGTGATGAGGTATGGAGCAGGGTCTGCATGTCCCCATATTCATTTACTCACTGTGTGATGAGGTATGGAGCAGGGTCCGCATGTCCCCATATTCATTTACTCACTGTGTGATGAGGTATGGAGCAGGGTCCGCATGTCCCCATATTCATTTACTCACTGTGTGATGAGGTATGGAGCAGGGTCCGTATGTCCCCATATTCATTTACTCACTGTGTGATGAGGTATGGAGCAGGGTCCAAATGTCCCCATATTCATTTACTCACTGTGTGATGAGGTATGGAGCAGGGTCCGCATGTCCCCATATTCATTTACTCACTGTGTGATGAGGTATGGAGCAGGGTCCAAATGTCCCCATATTCATTTACTCACTGTGTGATGAGGTATGGAGCAGGGTCCACATGTCCCCATATTCATGTACTCACTGTGTGATGAGGTATGGAGCAGGGTCCGCATGTCCCCATATTCATTTACTCATTGTGTGATGAGGTATGGAGCAGGGTCCAAATGTGCCCATATTCATTTACTCACTGTGTGATGAGGTATGGAGCAGGGTCCGCATGTCCCCATATTCATTTACTCACTGTGTGATGAGGTATGGAGCAGGGTCCGCATGTCCCCATATTCATTTACTCACTGTGTGATGAGGTATGGAGCAGGGTCCGCATGTCCCCATATTCATTTACTCACTGTGTGATGAGGTATGGAGCAGGGTCTGCATGTCCCCATATTCATTTACTCACTGTGTGATGAGGTATGGAGCAGGGTCCGCATGTCCCCATATTCATTTACTCACTGTGTGATGAGGTATGGAGCAGGGTCTGCATGTCCCCATATTCATTTACTCACTGTGTGATGAGGTATGGAGCAGGGTCTGCATGTCCCCATATTCATTTACTCACTGTGTGATGAGGTATGGAGCAGGGTCCGCATGTCCCCATATTCATTTACTCACTGTGTGATGAGGTATGGAGCAGGGTCTGCATGTCCCCATATTCATTTACTCACTGTGCGATGAGGTATGGAGCAGGGTCTGCATGTCCCCATATTCATTTACTCACTGTGTGATGAGGTATGGAGCAGGGTCTGCATGTCCCCATATTCATTTACTCACTGTGTGATGAGGTATGGAGCAGGGTCTGCATGTCCCCATATTCATTTACTCACTGTGTGATGAGGTATGGAGCAGGGTCTGCATGTCCCCATATTCATTTACTCACTGTGTGATGAGGTATGGAGCAGGGTCTGCATGTCCCCATATTCATTTACTCACTGTGTGATGAGGTATGGAGCAGGGTCTGCATGTCCCCATATTCATTTACTCACTGTGTGATGAGGTATGGAGCAGGGTCTGCATGTCCCCATATTCATTTACTCACTGTGTGATGAGGTATGGAGCAGGGTCTGCATGTCCCCATATTCATTTACTCACTGTGTGATGAGGTATGGAGCAGGGTCTGCATGTCCCCATATTCATTTACTCACTGTGTGATGAGGTATGGAGCAGGGTCTGCATGTCCCCATATTCATTTACTCACTGTGTGATGAGGTATGGAGCAGGGTCTGCATGTCCCCATATTCATTTACTCACTGTGTGATGAGGTATGGAGCAGGGTCTGCATGTCCCCATATTCATTTACTCACTGTGTGATGAGGTATGGAGCAGGGTCTGCATGTCCCCATATTCATTTACTAACTGTGTGATGAGGTATGGAGCAGGGTCTGCATGTCCCCATATTCATTTACTCACTGTGTGATGAGGTATGGAGCAGGGTCTGCATGTCCCCATATTCATTTACTCACTGTGTGATGAGGTATGGAGCAGGGTCTGCATGTCCCCATATTCATTTACTCACTGTGTGATGAGGTATGGAGCAGGGTCTGCCTGTCCCCATATTCATTTACTCACTGTGTGATGAGGTATGGAGCAGGGTCTGCATGTCCCCATATTCATTTACTCACTGTGTGATGAGGTATGGAGCAGGGTCTGCATGTCCCCATATTCATTTACTCACTGTGTGATGAGGTATGGAGCAGGGTCTGCATGTCCCCATATTCATTTACTCACTGTGTGATGAGGTATGGAGCAGGGTCTGCATGTCCCCATATTCATTTACTCACTGTGTGATGAGGTATGGAGCAGGGTCTGCATGTCCCCATATTCATTTACTCACTGTGTGATGAGGTACAGTGGGAAATGCTGTGTGTATCTATGTAAAGCACACACACAAATCCTCTGTCCTATATGAAGAAGGGCCTAACCTCAATGTTGTCTCTACCCCTTCAGTCCTTGCATCTTGCAGGGCTATGGAGTGTTGTAGAATCTTTTGGCAGGGTTCAGGGCAAACAGGGGTCTGCGTCTACCAGCCCTGTTAGCCTGGGGATGTGCATATATTGTAAATTTGTACATAATTTGATCTTAGTCTTCTAAGACCAGGGACATTTTGGTTGTATTTTGTGGCAGGGGTCAAAGGAGCACTGTTCCATATCTGGGAATCCTGTTAGCCAGGAGGGGTTCCTATTCACTGGAAATTTGTACATTGTTAGTTTGTTTTAATTGGGTTTTAATGAGGTCAGAAGAAGTAAGAAAAAAAAGACCTGATGAAAAAAAGGTTGATCTCTAACTATTAAGAAGGGGAAAACCTGATGAAGGCCCAGGAACCCATTGTCATCAAAAGTTACAGTAGTGTCTTCCATAGGGTAACTCTGGGAAGTACCTGAGCTGTCCACTGAGGAAGTGCTTAAATGCTCTGCTTACTGTGACTCTGTTTTCTGGTCATCCATGCTGGGTGGATCATTGTACCTGTGTTGGGGTAGCGGGGGTCAGCATCTGCAGCTCCCAACACTAACACTATTTATTCTCATTACTGATTATCTCTTCTGTATAGGCAACACAAAATGGGTCATATTTTTGAGCTGAATTTCAGTGTTTTTCCTTTCTTCTGTAACAAGCTTCACCCGTCAGCAGGATTTGAAAACATCTGGGGCTTATGTTCAAACATCTTGGGCCTCGTCAGACCTTGTAGAGAGGTCCAGGGGCATTGTCTCTCAAGGGTTTTTTTTTCCAGGTAATGTGTTTTACATTATGCAAGTGCTTTTAGATAGATCACCATTGAGGACCTACATCAACCTAGATCAAATCTTAGCTATAAATATAAGAAAAACATGCTTGGTTGAGGCATAATATATACTGATTAGTTGCCCTAATTTATCCCAATTCCCCATTTCGAGTTCTTAATCTGCCTCTTTCTCCGACTGACTCTCCTGCCCTGTTGTTGTCGCATCTCTTTTCGATCCTCCTTGCTATTATCTTTATGTGGTCCATCCCTGTTCATAAAAAGATAAAGTAAACATCAGCCTTTGTCTCTCTCTCTCACTCTCTATCATTCTATATACCGTACACTGATCTTAAGTTGATTCTACATGGTTTGTGCACAGCTCACTGCCAGGGATCAATCCATTCACGATATCTTTGTCTATGTCTGCCCTTTGACTATCTTATGCAACTGTTTAACCCTTTCCCTTAAAACATTGCTCTTGTTTTGATCAATACAGTAGAGGGGGAGCTGGACACAGTATTGGGTGTGAATACTTTAAATCTTAAAATGCTGCAGCCAACCAAAGGAACCAGTCAGATTGCAGGCCATGAAGATTAACCAGACACTTTCAGAGATTGAAAACTATACCTAAAGCTAAAACTACACTATATCTAGTTTAATTGTATTCACAACAAGCAGTGGAATACAGGGCCCAAAGAGACCCTGTATTTCCTGTTTCATTTTGAGAGTATAACAGATCACATACATACTGTACAGGTCACATACATGTTGTAGAACCTCGAAATAGAGAATACTAAAACACTGGTCAATGGAAAGGATGCACAAAAAATGGCATATCAATCTCTACTGCAGAAAGGGAACAGCATTAAAGCAAACTGCTTTTACTCTTTCCATTGGTAAAAAATAAATTCGGGCAGCTTAACATGTTGACGGGCAAGTCATTTGTTAACCAAAACATTCAAGCTATCGGGTCGTACAAATCCATTTCTGGGGGCAAACAAGAGCCAGCTAGATGGTGAAAAAGTTACACATAAGTAAAGGTTTTCATGGGTACAAGCTTTCAGTTTCTCTGAAATATCCTACATTAGTTAACAGGAAATCCTGCTGTGGTTTGGACATTGGTAAAATGATTGTATCATATTTATAAATAAGGTAGCAATCAATACAATGTATGAAAATAATGTAGGACCAACAACAAAACTTTCAGCGTTATGAACATCTCCTGTTCCCCAGCTGTTTGTATCGCTGAGGTTATAAAGAAAAGAGGAAGCAACGCCACATGAAAAGACAAAACATGAGAACTCAAACATTATCATGCAGAGCAAAGAAACAGGTGACCCACATTTAAAAAATGCGATGAAAATAATGAAAGCAAACAACCTCTCTTGGCCTTCCAGGCAATGTTGGGTAAACCATATCTTGTGCATACACCTGTCAATCATTAGTGGAAGGCATTTTGAGCTTCAGTAATTCATATCAACAATAGTTACCTTCGGGTCATGAGGTTTATACATTTGTCAGATTCTGGATTCTGTGCTGCAGTATGCTCATGTAAATATTTTGGCTGAAGCATTGGTTTTTAAGAGTGTCACATTTTCCTATCATTGCAGTCAAAACACAAGGCAGCCGAATATCCATTACATCCCAGCACTCTCCGTTAACACGGCACACTGGTGCACTCAAACAGGCCCTTTGAGTAGCAGTGTTAATTGCCTGGTGGTAATCTCAGGTGCACTCAGTCACCATTAGGCCATGACATTCCCTCATCTGAGAGCAGGTGGAGCCCATACAAAGCTGCCCACAGATTTAAAGATCACCATGGAGTCCAAACAAAAAGGAAAGGGGTAATAGGGGGTAAGGTTTTGAGAAACAGTGTTTTATGCAAATTAATGACATAATATTATAATTGAAATATCAATTTTAATTGTTTGACCAACATATTTTTGCAGTGCTGCATTTTTTACTATAAACAGTATAGTAAATTAGGGAGATGGGTGTCCTTCTACAGGTGTCTCTCTTATAGTAAATTAGGGAGATGGGTGTCCTTCTCCAGGTGTCTCTCTTATAGTAAATTAGGGAGATGGGTGTCCTTCTCCAGGTGTCTCTCTTATAGTAAATTAGGGAGATGGGTGTCCTTCTCCAGGTGTCTCTCTTATAGTAAATTAGGGAGATGGGTGTCCATCTACAGGTGTCTCTCTTATAGTAAATTAGGGAGATGGGTGTCCTTCTCCAGGTGTCTCTCTTATAGTAAATTAGGGAGATGGGTGTCCTTCTCCAGGTGTCTCTCTTATAGTAAATTTGGGAGATGAGTGTCCTTCTCCAGGTGTCTCTCTTATAGTAAATTAGGGAGATGAGTGTCCTTCTCCAGGTGTCTCTCTTATAGTAAATTAGGGAGATGGGTGTCCTTCTACTGGTGTCTCTCTTGTAGTAAATTTGGGAGATGGGTGTCCTTCTCCAGGTGTCTCTCTTATAGTAAATTAGGGAGATGGGTGTCCTTCTACTGGTGTCTCTCTTGTAGTAAATTTGGGAGATGGGTGTCCTTCTAGAGGTGTCTCTCTTATAGTAAATTAGGGAGATGGGTGTCCTTCTACTGGTGTCTCTCTTGTAGTAAATTTGGGAGATGGGTGTCCTTCTAGAGGTGTCTCTCTTATAGTAAATTAGGGAGATGGGTGTCCTTCTACTGGTGTCTCTCTTGTAGTAAATTTGGGAGATGGGTGTCCTTCTACAGGTGTCTCTCTTATAGTAAATTAGGGAGATGGGTGTCCTTCTCCAGGTGTTTCTCTTATAGTAAATTAGGGAGATGGGTGTCCTTCTACAGGTGTCTCTCTTATAGTAAATTAGGGAGATGGGTGTCCTTCTCCAGGTGTTTCTCTTATAGTAAATTAGGGAGATGGGTGTCCTTCTCCAGGTGTCTCTCTTATAGTAAATTAGGGAGATGGGTGTCCATCTACAGGTGTCCCTCCTATAGTAAATTAGGGAGATGGGTGTCCTTCTCCAGGTGTCTCTCTTGTAGTAAATTAGGGAGATGGGTGTCCTTCTACAGGTGTCTCTCTTATAGTAAATTAGGGAGATGGGTGTCCTTGTCCATAATTGCAGCTCTGATTATTTTTTCATGTACTGTTTTACAATGAAGAAGGCCATTTTACAGTGTTCCTTTGCCTGCAATGTCTGTCGGAAAATTATGGTCACAGTAGTCTTATCAGTCTCATTTGTCCCTCACTCGGGTAAGAGACCGCAAGGAAGTTTTACCCAGGGCACAGTATATTGTGAACCTTCCAGTAATTGGCAGGTTGATGAAATGAAACTCCCCAGTGGTTTTTGTGGTTCTGTCAGTCATAAGTTTGTCTGGTGACAGTTTACTGCAAAGCACACAAGAAGCAGCACTCTTAGGAAAGTGCTAAGTGAAATCTGCATTTTCACATAAAAACTGGTGATAAGTATATTGGTGATGAGGGGTCTTAAAGGGGTAAACCGTGGCACTAGGAGGCCATCTTCATCTTTATTGGCATAATTATTCACATTCACCCAGAGCCCTTTGAAATGTCCTCTGCAATGTGCACACATGGTATGAGCAGAAATATCTTAATTAGGTCATTCACACCACCTTCACCAACCTCTCTGACACACTGTTGTCACTGCATGCTTAGTGGGACTGGGGTTAGCTTTTGATTTGCTTTCAGATTTGGTGCAAGTACCGAAGATGCTTTTGTTCACCCACTTAAAAACAGCAACACCAGTGCATCAGAATTATTTATTATAGGATGACCTAGTTTTTGTTCTTGCTAACATTTTTCCATTGTGTGGAACCAGCAACAGTTGTTCTGTAGAAATTTGTTACACCATATTCTACCAGCTGTAATGGATAAGAGCACCTTAATGTCTGTGATCATTAAGAGTGTGGTGGATTTGTACTGGATGCTTAATATCAGTTTTGTTCAGTTTTGCCATTCTACAATTCTGTTAAAAACCTACACTGTATTCAATTTTAAAAAATGTTCACTTGACCATCATTCCTGTGAGCTCAAATAAATACGGCAGTGGTTCCTAACGTCAGTTTTGGGGGCCCACTGTGTATGCTGGTTTTTATTCCAACCACAACTGCAACCCCAGAATCTTAACAAGCTGTTAATTGTTCATAATTAGGTGCTTTTCATGATTAGAGAGATAATTTGCATGTCATGAGGAAAAAGCTCCTGTATTCACATTGTTTATGTGGTTTTGCAAACAAATATACAAAAAAAAAAATATGTTTTTATACCTGATCAAATTATAGACTGAGGTGAGTCGATATACTCCTTAAGTCATTGAACACATGATGAAGCTCCTTATTTTTTTCCTTATGCTTAGTAACACAATGCAGGTTTGGCTCATTATAATTAGCTTTGCCTTTGAATTCTTCATTATCTCCCAGGTAGTTGAACATGATTTGAAGTTGAAAAAGTAAAACACATTTAATGATGTCAAGAATTCCAGTTTTCACTGGATGAAATGAAATGTTTTCCAGGCTTGCTGTCCCATGTTCACAGCTGCCAGGAGATGGGTGCTGTGTGAGGCTAAATAGGTCATGATGTGAAAAGGGGATAAAATGACCATTAAAAATGGCATAATGTTTATAATGACTGACCAAACAGTGGTTCATGCTCACTTTTATTTGCCATATATAAATGCCATATATATAACAGTTCCTCTATGACAACATAACAATGTTATGACAGGTTCCATAATTTAGCCATGAAACCTGATAGCTTTTGATTTAAACTCTGTGAGCCGGACTTGTTCAATGCAATAAGCATATAAAGCATAGGAAAGGTATAAAAACGTAAAAATGCATCTCATCTTCAAATAGTATATTTTTGTTAGATTAGCAATACAACTAATTCAAGTCATATAAGAAATTCAGGCTTATAGAGGGTTGAAGCATCAACTTACACATCTTCCTGCTGTGAGTTTAATTTACAAGGAATTTTTTTTCCCACAAAGTACTTTTACCAATTTCAGTGACTGCCAAATATAGACTATTTGTAGCTCTAGGATGTTCACTTTTCATTATTTCTGATTGTGGTCTGTGTTCAATTTGTCATATAATTTGACAATAAATATGTCCCATTTTTAAAGGATTTTTGTAATCGCTAGCAAACAAGTCCAAATTAACACAAATGATTAAGCCAAGTGTTATGAGATCTCTTAAAACAGAAAAATGTTCCGGAAA
The DNA here is from genome assembly GCA_019788955.1 of Albula glossodonta. Classification (NCBI taxonomy): domain Eukaryota; kingdom Metazoa; phylum Chordata; class Actinopteri; order Albuliformes; family Albulidae; genus Albula; species Albula glossodonta. The sequence continues at coordinate 68,872 of JAFBMS010000610.1, forward strand.
CAAATATAACTTACCAAAATTGGTGAGAACATATGAAAAATGCAGTTTTCACATTAAATATTTGTCAGCAGCATTTATAGAGAAGTTGATGTGAAATTAGCAGAGAGTCCAGTATTATTGCTATTTCATGCATTTGAATGCGTCTCCTGGACTGGCCATATTACAGTGCTGCACCTTCATGAAGGACCTTGTATGGGGGTAGGGTAGCATCTTCACAGGATCTCCAAGGTCTGGTGTGATTTTTTTCCCTGACCTGGCAGGATAGCACCAGGTGCAGTATTGTTGAAATGATCTGCAATGAGACAAAGTAATCAGAAATAATTTTATCCATCATTTTGTTCATACAAACCTGCTTACGTTTGTTTCAGCAGTATATGTACTGTATCCTTTAAGATTTAAGTGTGGTTGTCCAACTGACTTGATCTGTAAACAACATTTTTCAATATTCGATTTTTGGAAATGTATAAAGGTGATGTTTCCTTCTTACTTATCCTGATATCAGTTACCACTCTTACACTTTCTCCAGACACGTTTTAATAATTTTGTGACTGGCAAAAATCCAACTCCGTTACAGTTATCATCAGATTTATGCCAGACCTGACTTGGAGTTATATTTGCTAAGCACTGATTGGAGAATCGATCTGTCAATCAATGATGAATGCCATTTGCAAAATAAACAGAAACATACCACAATAAATGCAGTCGTAATGGAGAGTCCAACAGCAAATTTCGTTCCCATCTCCAGGTATCTCAAAACAGTAGGACCGCATGGCTGAAAATAAGGGAGGCAAAAAAACTGCTTATAAGCAAATTAATGTGTAGTTTAGAATATTCATAAATCTTCAATAAATACGTAGCTTGTTCATGCTTTTTAAACATTGATAAATTGTATATGGTTTGAGGCAGGTTGATCTTGGTAACCACTCTTGCCTGCCTTCCTGATACCTGTGCCAAGTCACAGTACACCTGATGTGAATGCTGGATCAGTTCCCAATTGTGATTACTAAGTCAAACTTCCCTCAAGCCACAGTGTTGCACAGAGAGCAGCAAACATTGAACAGTTAAGAATTTGATTTATTTAATTGTACAATGACTTTTAGATCTGAACAATAAGCATTCTTACATAAAAAAACAATTTTTTGTATTATTTTTCGTCATTAACTGATTCAGAATTCCATGAACTAGGAAGAGATACTGCCATCCTTTCAGTAACATATTGTCAAAGATCCCTCTGACATTATTTTCTCATTGTTTTACAAAGTATCTCAGAAGTTTAGCAAGAGTTCAGCTTTCCTTTTTTCAAATCAACATGCTGCAACATTCAGAACTAATAAAGACTTATCTCAACACATATTTAATTCATCACATATTCTCCATTACATATGTATTCCTATTGTTTTGTGATGCATGTGACATATGTACTATTGTCTTTTACCTCGGTATGGACAGACGGCAGAGAGCATAGAGCTCTAAAACATCCTGCGGCATGTAAGGCCAAGAAGGAAGTATACTGCAAAGGTAATAACACTATGGTTAATGATATTACAGATATTATGAAATCAGATCATTCATGCTAGTAGCTCATGCCTTATCTTTGATTTTTACAGAGTGTTTTCACCACAGGGCAGTTAAATTCCGAGTTCACTTTCGTTAAAAAATCATGTACGTTATAATGTAAACCACTCACCACACCCAGTGCCCATTTCTTCTCTTTATATACACCGAAGGACCCCAGAAGTGCAAGAGCTACCATGACTGATCCAGTTAAGCAACAAATAAGGATGCTGTTCTCCATGTTACACTGCAAATCAGTACAAGTTTTTGTATTATTCAGACAAACACCCTCCTGAATAATAATAATAATACCAATTATAATAATAATAATAATAATGGAACTCAAAAACATGCTCTGTGTCTGTCTATATGCTCATATGTCAACAATTCACTATGAACAATATTACATATTGCACGTTTTACCTTGCAATGTCTGTTTCTACATAATTATGTATTCAACGATGTCTTTAAAACATGAATCAATATCAGTTCTTCACATGTCTTTAGTTACGCCCTCTTGATTTATTTCACTTTCTCTTACCTCTTCAACCTCGTTTTTGTAGCTTGAGGCAGCAATCCCAATAAACAGAAAGATGACTCCCAAAATCTGAGCAAAGCAGACCAAATTATTTCATAGAATTATGTTGCTTAGTTGTTCTGGCTTAGTTTTTGGTTTCATGTTTCCAGTTTGAAGTTCATGAACACACTTTCAAAGTTTTAAAAATCTGCTTAAAGGAACTCTTAGTGGACAAAATACACTAAGCTATAATAATAATGAATTACATTTACAACACAAATGACTGACTGTAGTTACAGTACTGTCACTGCATTAAACACTGATATTGGATGGTTTCTTGTAATATCACAATAAAAGAGTAATTACCAGAGATACTGCTGATTCAAGAATCATAAACATGAAAAAACTCATGGAATATGACAAACTTTAATGTGCATTAATACTGTTACAGTCTGTTACTAACAGTGTCTGCCAAAATGAACTCCACTAAATGTATAATCAGAAACACATCAGTAATCTATCCCACCACACCAGTGGCTATCATTATGACTAATAATAATAATAATAATAATGATGATGATGAAATCTTACAGCACCACATACTATGTTGCTATCTTGTGATTTGTTATGTTATGATTCAGTAACCTACCGCATACAGGACACTGAAAGTAATGCATAGTCTTTTCAGACAGGAGTCATCTTGTGCCATCATTTCCAATAGAGTGTGTCAGAGAGAGTGGTGTCATCAAAAGAAAGAAAAGAAAGAGTATGTTTCCCTTTTATGATAAAGAGCAGGTGGTTTTTTTCACACTTCCTCTCTGTGTTGCAATGGTACAGCGGATATTGTTTTTGATATGTGTCACACCTCTAATACTGTGCATGATTTTCATGGTTCCATATATATCAAAGTATCTATAAATATTTTTATTGTATAGTTATACAACAGAATCCCATAGATACAGAATTACAGACACAACCAAACCTAGTACATTCATAGATATGGCTTTCCAGTTAAGCCTGTCAATTTCAAACTCAGATGCAAAAAAGCAAGCCGTTAACACTATCACACCTTTCAATGGTAAAACATATAATATGCAATCGAATCTACAGACGGCACTTGACAAAATTTTTAGTTAGTTAGCAAACAAAATGAATGAGCTAGCAAGCAAATGCAAATTACTATATATTTTGTTTTTATTGTTGACTGCACTTGCCTCTGTAACTGTGTTTTATATCAGCATTACCCCTTTAAAAGATAATTATATCAGAGGTAGTCTACACTCAAGAAACAGACGGAGATACAGCCTAATACAACAATATTTTAGATAAATGCAAATCTTGCTTTATTCAAACCATGAATCGTTGAACTTCATCAGATGCTGGTACAGACAAGGAGACCAGCAGTGATAAATATAGCTGCAAGCTGCCCAATTACGGGGTCTGACCAGCATGTGGCTGAAATTTAAACATGGAAATGTTTTTGAGCTATCAGCTTGTCTTTATGAACTTTATTTGAACCTTTGACCAAGACATAGCATGTACATTTTCAATTTCATTGGGGAATTGGTTTAGGAATTATGATCATGTGTTTCCTATAGTGCAACCAACAGATGGATTGTATAGGGCTGCTGAGGATTAAGAGTGTGCTGTCATTTTTTTTACATTACTGTCATTTAGCTGATGCTTTTATCCAAAGCGACTTACAGTTGATCAGACTAACCAAGGGCCAATCTCCCCTGGGAGCAATGTGGGGTTAAGGGCCTTGCTCAAGGGCCCAACAGCAATGGTGTTTTTGCTGTGGCTGGACTGGGACTCGAACTGCCAACCTCAGGGGTTCCAGTCATGTACCTTAGCCACTAGACTATAGGCTGCCCCATAGGACTATAGGACTTAAGCCTGATGTCCTTTAGATTTCAAACCCCAAGTTTCATGATGATTCAACATCAGTTTCAAGAGTCATAACAAATTATATCAATATAACCCACGTCTAACAAATGTCTTTGGCTTACTGTGGCCAAAAACCTCAACGTACAAACGTTTATGCTGAGAGTTTAGATCACACACAGTGGATGCTGCATACCAAATATAGTGCAAATTCTATACATCATCTAGGAGGAGATAGATTTTAAAGGTTTTACAAAAAATATGAAATGGCAGGTATCCAATATGCCACATCTTTTTGTTCCAAGAGCCTTTTTCATTCAACTTGAATAGAGACATCTAACAAAAGTTTAGACCGACGTTGGGAATCACGGACTTCACGGACAAGGAATTACATTTGGTGTGTCATCTCAGGCTGGAAGGCAATCACCTTTGATGTAGACATCAAATTAAACAATTAGCAAAGACGTGATCATGTTAATTGCAGTTGATAATGGGAAATGGGTTAATTACAGATAATCCGACTATTAACAATTAACTGGTTAATTAACTGGTTAATTATTAGCTATTAACTGGTTAATTGTCAATTGCATAGGATTTCTCAGAGGCTGCACCCTATGTCATGTAGATACAATTACAGACAAAAATATACATAAATAATTAAGATATAACCTAAACAAAATGGGATTGTTTAATATTGAAATGAACAAAAGACTTGACATGATCCTGCCAAAAGGCCATATTGATATGTACAGAGATTGGTACAGAGATTAACAATGGGGCTATTTTAAACTGTGTATTAAGGTTTGGTGTATTCACAAGTGCGTCTATGTGAAAATATGTGTGTATGTTAAATGTATATATATAATAGCTCTTTAAATTATTGTTTACATTTTTACTGGTAAAATATGTAATTTTCTCAAAACAAAAACATGAACCACAATACCATTAACCACACTGGCAAAACTCTGCAAATCTCAGGAAAAATGAAACACATATACGAATACAAAACCATATTATCTCCCCGAAAATCAACTTTTCATGTCAAAATGACAGACGCATATGAATAAACTGATAACCATTTCCACTCACTGATACGGCTCATTTAAAAACACGGCTATGAATATCTTACCAGGAGCCTTTTTGTTTTCAAACACATACCTCCTATGTACAGTAGCCTGTTGTAATATATATATATATATATATATATATATATATATATATACACAATGGGACCTCGACATACGAATGACCCAATTTACGAGTGTTCCAAGTTACGAGCAGAAAAAAATGACGATTTTTTGCTTCAAGTTACGAGTTTGCCCCGAGGTACGATCACTAGCTCACTAGCTTTGATTTTGAAAATCACGCGCATCCCAGCCATCTACCAAGCTAGCAGAAGACAAGCAAGCGCTCCCAGCATAACGTGCCAAGAATGAGACCCATGCGGCTAGTTTCATTCTCGTCGAGTACGGTATAATTTTAAATCATTTTAAACCTTAAGTTGAAAAAAAAAAAAAAATTGTAGCAATTAAGTGTACATATGTAACAGCAAAGACAATAAAAAATTTAACTGTAAAAAAATAATTAGCAATTAAGTTCATTGATAAAGTGAATTAAAAATATAAAAAGAAATTGTACCAATTAGTATTGATAAGTTTTATGGGATAAGATTTTAGTTTTTATATTGCCAACAAAAAACTCCGCCATCTGTCTCCTACAAGATCCACACTTCAACATCTGCCACTCATGCCCAACTCCGAACGTAATTTACCATTAGTCAGCGCTGCCCCTTAAATGTTAGAGGTAAGCAAGCATATTTTATTATTTTATGGAGCACTATTTAATACTACTACATTCATACATGTATTCTATTTTGTTTATACGACAATAAAATACATTTCTCATGTACGTTAAAAGTACGTATCAAAAAAAGTAGGGTGTTTTTTGGGGGGATTGGAATGGATGAATGGTATTTTAATTATTTTAAATGAAGAAAATAGCTTTGACATATGAGTACCTTGATTTACAAGCTCGGTCATGGAACGAATTAAACTCGTATCTCGAGGTTCCACTGTACAATCTCTCAAAGTATTTTGTTTCAAATGACACCTGATTATTTTTTGTCCAGCAAAATACAAATTACAAAATACTCAAAAGTAATTAAATATGTATATTAAATACATTTAATTGAAATTCTGAGTGACGGTGGGAATGCACGCCTGCAGAACGGCAGCAACAACCAAGAGTGAGGAGAGAAGAGCCGGCGACGGAGCTGAGAAGCCCAGACTGGGCAGGAGGTGAGCGGGGGCAGAGCCCTGGTTGTGAGAGGGATGTGTGCCGCAAAGTAAAGCACAGCGTGCGTCTTACTGCCCTGCCCAGTCCACAGAGAGGTGATCTGCGTTGTGCCTTTTCTCCTGGTTGGCTTGTTTCGTCTCCTCACCGGCAGTGACTGCTAGTTGAGGAAGCCTGCAGGATTCAGCCGTGGTGGTTCCAGGACAGAGCAGCAGTCCCCTGCCTATTCTCCCCCTGCCTGTGTGATGAGGTATGGAGCAGGGTCTGCATGTCCCCATATTCATTTACTCACTGTGTGATGAGGTATGGAGCAGGGTCTGCATGTCCCCATATTCATTTACTCACTGTGTGATGAGGTATGGAGCAGGGTCTGCATGTCCCCATATTCATTTACTCACTGTGTGATGAGGTATGGAGCAGGGTCTGCATGTCCCCATATTCATTTATTCACTGTGTGATGAGGTATGGAGCAGGGTCTGCATGTCCCCATATTCATTTACTCACTGTGTGATGAGGTATGGAGCAGGGTCTGCTTGTCCCCATATTCATTTACTCACTGTGTGATGAGGTATGGAGCAGGGTCTGCATGTCCCCATATTCATTTACTCACTGTGTGATGAGGTATGGAGCAGGGTCTGCATGTCCCCATATTCATTTATTCACTGTGTGATGAGGTATGGAGCAGGGTCTGCATGTCCCCATGTTCATTTACTCACTGTGTGATGAGGTATGGAGCAGGGTCTGCATGTCCCCATATTCATTTACTCACTGTGTGATGAGGTATGGAGCAGGGTCCGCATGTCCCCATATTCATTTACTCACTGTGTGATGAGGTATGGAGCAGGGTCTGCATGTCCCCATATTCATTTACTCACTGTGTGATGAGGTATGGAGCAGGGTCTGCATGTCCCCATATTCATTTACTCACTGTGTGATGAGGTATGGAGCAGGGTCCGCATGTCCCCATATTCATTTACTCACTGTGTGATGAGGTATGGAGCAGGGTCCGCATGTCCCCATATTCATTTACTCACTGTGTGATGAGGTATGGAGCTGTTACTGCTGCTCACATATCAGGACCCTCAAACCTGATGCTCCTGTTTAGCTCTTAAATTTCTCTGGATCTGGGTGCTGATTATCTGCTTTTGTGCACTTTTTTTGCTGAGATGCAGATTCAAAGTTCTCTTCTTTCCTCTGATCATGAACCGTCTAAGCAAAACCACACCCTCTGTGGACTGCAGACCCTCACGGAGGAATAAGAGTTAACAGCAGTCACAGTTCTGTGTTTTCACTGTGCTTTCATTTGTGCAATATTCTTTCTGTTTTTGATACAAACCTGTGATACCTCAATATTACTCAACAACTCACATATCAAATGAACAGTGAATCCAAAATCACTCAGCACAACAAACAGAAGCAGATTGATAATTCATGTGAATGTGGAACTACTTCATGGAAACCACCCCCTAAAAATAAATGTGAGAACACAGGAATAACAAACGCCAGTAACCCCTAAGATCAGGACAGAGTGCAGATTGTGATAAAATATAACACTGTTTGCCTGCTGCTGAGGAAGCAGAATGATGCACACTAATAAGACACGTGATGAGATACAGACAAACCTGCACAGAGATGTCAGCTCAGCTCTTAACCTTTTCAATTACATATCAAACTTTAATCATACACAGGAAACACACACTCAGTTACTGTTGAGCACTGTTGAACTCAGTTACTGAAAGGTTACATTGATACAGTATACACTTTCAGTTTGTCTGGTGCCAGATCATAAATATGATGCCATTAAATCTGCTCTAGCTTAAGAAGATAATGCACATGAACAGGGGGAATGGAGTTTGTGTACAGTTTACATGCCGCATGTTACATTTGATTATTATGTTAGTCAGAGTAATTCTATTCCAGAATAGTGTGAAAGGGCTGGTGTCACGGCTCTAGAGTTGACCAGCAATGACCCTTCAGAGATCCTGAGATTTCTGAACTCAAAGCACTATAATGCACTGTGGCTGGGCGTTCACTCACAGGACAGCATAAAGAGCAGAGAGTAAACTACAGTACAGTGTGTTTGAGAACAGAGTAAACTACAGTACAGTGGGTTTGAGAGCAGAGTAAACTACAGCACAGTGTGTTTGAGAGCAGAGTAAACTACAGCACAGTGTGTTTGGGAGCAGTTCAGCAGTAAGTGAGAAAATGGATCCCGATGCTCTTCACTCCTCTCCAGTGATGATGACTGGAGTGAAGTATCACAGCCAAGATGGTAAGACAGAAAAGCGATAAAAAAATGAGGGGGGTAGGGGGGTGTAAGGACAGCTGCGGTTATTCTGTTTTAGCTTTTCTGATGCTAACAGTGGAGCTCTAGCTGTGTTCTTTCATTTACTCATGGCTGATATTTATCATACTGTACCTATGCCTGATCTGAGGTATCCATGCTAGAAAATGTGTGTTTTTCATGTTAACACAGAAAGGCAATGTTGACTGATATAAGGAGTAGATAAACAGAAACATCTATCAATATATAAATATGAAGTAAATAATGAAGAGCTGTTCTGACTTTGCCTTCAGAACAGCTCAGCCATTCTTGGAACACTGTTTTACAAGTTCTGAACTGTGTGTTCTCACCAAGCCCAGCCTTTTCTTAGGTATGGCAGAAAAATATAAAAAATTCTGACTTTTATCCATAATATATGTCATAATTCTAATTGTTACTGGTAAAGATTTTCTCTCTGAAGTTCTCCTGACCACATCACCAGCACTCATTCTTCAATATTCTTACCGTTTCATTTCTCATTGTGAGCGCTGATTCTGCTCTTATTTCTGTTTATTCTCCTGACAGAAAAGTCAGAGTACCTTTACCAAACTGTGGAGCAGAAAACCATCTGCCCCTGCGAGCCAATCAGCAGGTAGTGTGCAGTTTGAACTTATGCCATTGGTGAGATGAACTCACAAAGACATTCTAATCAAACACAGACGGAAATCCATCACATTCAGACATACAGAGATGTGTGCTCTTTACCTCCTCAGAGGGGCAGAGCTCTGCTCAGAGGAATCTCTGTGGAAGAGGACATCACTGCTGTTCATCTCTCTGTGGATCATCACTCTGATCTCTCTCATCACCACACTGGGCCTTTACTGTAAGTGTTAATGAGGAGTTTACTATCAGAATAGAACCACACTGGGCCTCTACTGTAAGTGTTAATGAGGAGTTTACTATCAGAACAGAACCGCACTGGGCCTCTACTGTAAGTGTTAATGAGGAGTTCACTATCAGAACAGAATGACACTGGGCCTCTACTGTAAGTGTTAATGAGGTGTTTACTATCAGAACAGAACCACACTGGGCCTCTGCTGTAAGTGTTAATGAGGTGTTTACTATCAGAACAGAACCACACTGGGCCTCTACTGTAAGTGTTAATGAGGAGTTTACTATCAGAACAGAACCACACTGGTCCTCTACTGTAAGTGTTAATGAGGTGTTTACTATCAGAACAGAACCACACTGGGCCTCTACTGTAAGTGGTAATGAGGAGTTTACTATCAGAACAGAACCACACTGGGCCTCTACTATAGGTGTTAATGAGGAGTTTCCTATCAGAACAGAACCACACTGGGCCTCTACTGTAGGTGTTAATGAGGATTTTTGTATCAGAACAGAACCACACTGGTCCTCTACTGTAAGTGTTAATGAGGAGTTTACTATCAGAAAAGAACCACACTGGGCCTCTACTGTAAGTGTTAATGAGGCGTTTACTATCAGAACAGAACCACACTGGGCCTCTATTGAAAGTGTTAATGAGGAGTTTACTATCAGAACAGAACCACACTGGGCCTCTATTGAAAGTGTTATTGAGGAGTTTACTATCAGAACAGAACCACACTGGGCCTCTACTGTAAGTGTTAATGAGAAGTTTACTATCAGAACCGAACCACACTGGGCCTCTCCTGTA
>JAFBMS010000062.1:0-37500 GCA_019788955.1 Albula glossodonta
CTCCTGAACGGTCTGTTACTCCACAATGAGAAGCCATCGCTCTCTATACTGCACGGATACACACAGAGAAGCAGCTCATCTCCAGAGATTTGGGTACTGTAGGTCATTCTTGTAATGAGTTCGGTGCACTGTGGCTGTCTAAGGCCTGCCGTTTTCTGAGTTACAGTGGGGCTCGTGGGACCAGGCCTCGGTAATGCACTACAAATTAAACCCTGTGTTACATTTAAAAACCTCCCACCCTGTCTATACAAGTGTTACACTTTAAACCCTCCCCTTATGTTTCCCCTCTGCTTAAGGGTATAAGAACCATTACAGGAGGGCTGCGTTCCAATACTCAAATTCGTCTCCTCCTTTCCTCCCCTCCTTTCCTCCGTGCCCCAGAAGCTGATTATGTGTCCTCCTTTCCTCCACTGTTCCAAAGCGCAATCTCGCCTCCTCCTTTCCTCCTTTCCTCCTTTCTCGTTTCCTCCAAACGGAGGATACATCGATGTATCCTGCCGCGAAAGTCTTTTCACATTTCTGGGTGACATCATTGTGCTCACGACCAGACAGGTTAAAAGACCATCCCACAGAATATTTTGATTGGCTTTGGTATCTTCAGAGTCAGTCGAAATTATTACTTCATCAATAGCCGACATCGACGGGCGAATCAGATTAGCTGTTCCAATTTTCGATTCGTCTCCTCCCCTCCACATATTTCCGGCATATTTCCAGGGTAGGAAAGGAGGAGACGAGAAAAAAAGTATTGGAACGCAGCCATGGCTTTTCTCAGGTACTCCGGGTCTGACCAGGCCTTTGCAATGCACAACACATAACACAATGTGTTACGCTTTAAATCCTCCCGCCTTGTTATATTTATACAATTAATAGGCCTTACCCTCGCCCGCTACCCCTGCATCTACATATATGATAGCGTTTAGCCCATTATTGAAATGTTTCACTAATGTGCATATGGGTATGTATATGTCTAAAACTGCACACTCGTGTGTGATGCAAAAATAGCAAATTGTCAAAGCTGTAAAAAATCTCTGAAGGTAATGATGCATCTTGTCAGTCTTTACATGCTGGGCACCGTGTTTCACAACACTTCATTAAAGTTAATGAATTACATTTTTTGTAATATTTGTTGTTTTGTTGAAGTAGCAAATTGCCAAAAAAAAGCAAAGGGTTTAGGGTTGTTTCCCCTGTCACAGGCAACCAATACAATGAAATACACAAACTGCAGTATACGTGAGCCAGTCTGGGCACTCGATATCATCACTGATTGGATGATATACACAACTGCTACAAACATCCAAGTTTTCCCTCTACTTGACAAGAAAGTGGTTCTCATTTCTGACACTTTAATCACATAAAAAGTTGCAATCTTGCAAGTAGCGTTCCTGTAATACATGTTCTGTTCTGCCCGGCCTCGGCCAGTTGCGTAAATCATACTCCCATTAATCACGTATATCAGCCAATCGGCAAAGGCGGCCAGTCCTGCCCGGCTAGTCAGCAGGGCTCTGCATCTGTGGGGAAACCCTCAGGCCTAGCTTCCCTAAAAGGCAAATAAATGGTCATATATCTCAGTCAGGCTATGTGAAGCAAGCGATGACACAGGATAGACACGGTATAAAGAAATGAACTATTACTGCTATATACGATGAGGCTCAGGCTGCATTCCAAAACTCTCCTCCTTTCCTCCTTTCTCGTTTCCTCCAAACGGAGGATACATCGATGTATCCTACCGCGGAAATCTTTTCACATTTCTGGGTGACATCATTGTGCTCACGACCAGACAGGTTAAAAGACCTGGTTAAAAAAAGGCTTTGGTATCCTCAGAGTCAGTCGAAATTATTACTTCATCAATAGCCGACGTCGACTTTGATGACGGGCGAATCGGATTAGCTGTTCCAATTTTCGATTCATTTCCTCCTTTCCTCCACTTGTTTTCTGCCCTCCTTTCCTCCACATATTTCCGGCATATTTCCGGGGTAGGAAAGGAGGGGAGGAAAGGAGGAGACGAGAAAAAGTATTGGAACGCAGCCTCAATCTCTTTCTATTGCATTCTACCTCCCTGTAGAATGGGCAGTGCTATCCCAGAGGCATCCTGGGTAGTGTAGTCTATTTCTGCATGAATCCCCAGATGAGGGCAACCAAAACACCTGAACACCTGGGGAGAATTTTTTTTCCCAAGAGTTAAAAACAGATTTATTATCTGTGACAGGGATTGAAAGGAAAGTTGAATGGAACACATGGACCTTCCTGAAATACTTGATTAAAGGTGTAGGTCCTTGCAACAGAATTCATGTTCTATATGATCAGAACCTCCAGACGCACCAGAGACGCAAAAGGTGTGGCCTTTCTGTTCACTGTGGCAAGCTGTCAGCGCAGCGTCAGATAGACAGCTACATCAGGCAACCGTCAGCACAATGTGAGAACAGTCTGGTTATAGTCAAGACATATCTCTCATAAAACGTGTGTGGTGTTCCCTGAAAATGACACATTTTAACATTTGTTTTTGATAGTGAAGCTCTATGTACTGCAGAAACAACACTTCGCTTAGCTCACAGCCGTCTCATTGTTCTAGAAGCGGTCAGAGGTGAAAAAACTCCGGAAGTAAAATTAAAACCATGTATTTGTTGTCTCACAGGTAATTTCTACTGATCAGTCTATCTGCCTGGCTGAAGAGTTGTGCTAATTAGAATCAGGTGGTTTAATGGAACAAATATGGCAGGGACCTCCACCTCTGGATGTGGTGTCACAGAAATGTTAGATCATGTGACTTTTCAAAAGATCTCGCTGGCATTGTTCTAAACGTATCAGTATTCATGTGGAGCAAGAGGGACTTGTTTGGTATTTAGGTGTATGTGGCTAGGTGAAGCCCATCCTTTGATTTTAGCTTTGTCAGTCCACAAAAAAGACAGGTGTGTATTCTGTGAAATTCAGAAACAGCCCATGGTTTGCTTTAAGGGTTAAAGAAAAAATAATCAAAGTCCTTTGTCTCACAGCTGATTGGAGGATATCAGGGGCTCTGTGAAATCTTTTCTTAGCCTTCAGTTGCCATGGTGGGATTCCATCGCGAACGTCCCTGCTAAGCCTGCAGCTCACCACACTACCTTGCTGCGATTCCCTGCAGGGGGGGAAAAAAATCACCTTGCCCAGCAGCGTTCACAGCGTCGACATACCACCTTCAGTTCGTTTGTCAAAACCGGAGTGCGTGGGTTTTGGGGGGTTTGGAGGGGGGAGTTTCGTTTTTTCATGCAGGTCCACCAGCACACACTCCCATTTTTATCATGAATGTTTCATGTGCTCGAAGCGTGTCATGAACACAGACACATGCCTGAGGGTTGCCAGGTGCAGGAAGAAGGGGGGATTTAATGTGCAGAGGGGCCCGAGATACATATAGCTATCATATAGTGTGTTTTGAACACTCACATTGACATACATTTATCTGATTGCAGTGGTTTAAAGATTCAAGCAGATGGTGGTTTAACAGTTTTTTTGTTTGTTTGTTCTCTGGTCATTCAGGAATATGACCCCCCCAAGGTCCCACCCCCCAACAGTAAAAACTGGGCAGCTTCTGTGGGTTTTAAATGGGAGGGGGGGATCCTGGATACTCCTGCCTGCCGGAGCTGTTTGGATCCAGAGAGCTGCAGTCCAACAGTCCTGCTTTCACAAGCTGTTGTCACAAAAAATTATTCCGCCTCTGAACAAGCGGCGACCGTACAAGGCACTAGATTATTTATAGAATCTCCCATCCTCCCCTTGTACTGCATTATACATGCAACCTACATCGCTGCGGGTTTGCAGAGGTAGAGACCGCGTGTTTGCATAGGGGGCCTAACCGACAACATACATACACACACACTCACACACACTGGCTGTTTACGCTAAGACATATGGATCACTCCCTGGAATCTGAAAAATCAGCATTTAGCTGTACTGAGAAACATGTCTCAGGTCCACTGCTCCACACAGTGTAACTGACCTCAGTGCAGTCCTGAATTACTGACAACAAAAACACCTCTCTGCCTTTTTCACTCTAATATGAGACAATATGACAGACAGTGTATGAGAGAGAGTGAGAGAGGGATAGGGAGAAAGAATGAGAGAGAGAAAGAGAGAGATAGAAAGAGGGATTTAGAATCCTTAAATGTTGTCATATAGAAACAATGACATTATAACTGTAATAAATCAGATATCAAATATGGCTTGATGCGAAATAATAGCATCTTGAACACATACAGTGGTAATCAGAAACCAAAATCTGAATTATGAGAGAGGACAGCAGGCAGGGTGAGAGATGCAGGAGCGCTGCACTGTATTCAAAGAGAGTTGAACACACGTCCCTCTCTCCCTGACCTCATTCTGGTGAACAGTGCAAGGTTAGGTAACAGTGCTCATAACCAGGAGGTTGTAGTTCAAACTCGGGGGTGGGGGGACAGTCTGCTGTACACTTTAGGATCGAGCCAAGATCTGCTTCAGTACAGAACCCAGCTGTGTGAAAAGATAAGTAAAGATGCCCCAGCAAACCAGATGTGGTTCACTAAAAGCTTTGTCACAATATTTTGAATGTTTTTGGAAGTGTTCCCTCGGCAGTAAATCTGTCCAGTTGCATTATCACTTCACACAACATTCGTATTGAACTTTCTCTTATTTAGTCAGCGATGATCTCATCACTGCATTTGTTTTCAACAAAAGTTTATTTGCGGGACGATAGGTTGTTGGAACATCATGGCAATATCTCAAAATTACTCAGTGATTCTGACATAACCTGAGGTGAATGTTCCTTGTGGGTTGGTTTACAAATGCCTGTTTCCGGCATCAGGAACCGAACATTTCTTATCTGACATTTCCTGAGGAACATCATTTAGAAAACAAAAAATACTCCTTAGATAACACTAGAAATAACATTAAATTGTAAAGCTGTATATGAATCGAAGTGGATCCCAACAACAGTTTGACCTAATGCTGTACACATGTTACAGTTTACTGGAGCGTGTCAGGTAAAACACCTGAGTTTTCGGGATCCCGTTGTTTATCATTCCTGCTGTTTGTTTCAGGTAAAAAAGTTCAGGTAAAAATAAGAGGAGGCAGCAGTCGTACAGAAGAGGAAAATCCGGTATGTGATGCAGGCTGAGGCCGTTTGTGTGTCACTCACCCGCCACAGCGGTGGGAAGGGAAAGCAGTTCGGCTGTCTGTAGGAACACAGCCTGTAAACGCCATTGCTTCAGCGCCTGGCTCAGTGAACGCCATGGCGGACGGCGCAGCAGCGGCGTGGAAGTCAGTGACTCACTCCGTCCTCCCATGCAGCGACTGGGGGTTAACAGGCGGTAAGAGCCGCGGTGTTAGCGCATGGCGCACTAAGGCGGGAGAGAAAGGGTCGCATTTCCATATGGAAAAGTGTGGCACTCCATTACCAGCACAGAGGTCCCGGGGTAGATGGGACCGCCCGCTGGGACCGGCACAGGCAAGAGGGAATGCGAGGTCGGGCACTTTACTCAAATTGAGTGGCAGGGGAAGAAAGCGGGCGAGTAGGAGGAAAAGTGGGCGCGGGAGGCGGGAAAGGGGTGGACAGCAGAGCCGCCATCGTCCTGGCCTGGCCACCGCAGGTGCGTGGGCAGCACCCATGTGTCTTGGTGTGGAGTGAGGGAGCAGTGAAAAACCCTGACGTGTCCAGGGCCAGCTGCCGCCCGATGCGGTGGTGTGCATGAGGGATTAAGCGCCATAATCCCAGGCTTCCTGAGCCCGGCTCTCAGCCCGCGCTGCCAAAAGACCTGCCTGCTGGGTAAGGAGCATCTCTACACCAGACTGAGGACGTGTGAATGGGGCGGCGCGTGTGCTTTGGGTACTCAGGTGTGACACCTGGCTGCAGAAACACCTGAAAGAATCCATCTCAGCCACCCTGTTAATGTCCACCCACACAAATCAGATTTTGACTACTTTGACTGATGAGGAACCTAACGCTGGAAGGCATACTACATGGCCAACATTAGCGGAGCAAAATGAGCGACAGCGCGAACGACAGGAGACATCCTGATGGACGCTCAATAATGCCGAACCAGCCAATCGGAGGAAGGTAACAGCTCGCTGGTGGTTGCCTCGGCAACAGACAGATGTAGTGTCGACCAAACTTTGAACAAAACAGCGTCCGCCTTGGCTGTTTTTGCTAGCCGCACAGGTCCACAGAGAGACGGGTGTTTCATGCAGCGTTGCTGGCGTTGCTACGGTTCTGGGACCCAACACTTCGGAGAAAAAAAAAACTCACACAAGCTGCTGTGTGGTCTCCCCCTTTAGCATTAAAAAAAATTCTGTAATTTTATTTCCTTGGTAAAATAAACAGCACTGAGAGCTCCATTACTGTGTCAGCGCCTATTTATACAGCATTACCGGGATAATCCGGGTTGTTAACATCTTTGACCTTTAGGGCAACATATGCTGGCAGAATGGACTTTTGGCACACTGCTGGTTCTCTGACATTTTTGCAAACAAAGCTGCAAGCAGGCTCTTCATTATGCGACCCATTTTGCATCTCATCTCCAGACCGTAGTGTACACGTTCGGCGTTCCTGTGACGGGAACAGCATTTTAACCAGGCCCCCCTTTGATCAGCCTATAAAACAAGCCCTGCAGCGGTTACATTCATTACTGCCACAAAACAGTTCTGATTACATTAAACAAATCAGAGCTCTGTCTCCCATTTACAGAGCTGCTCACCACCACTACAACTGAGGTATATGGCCATAACAAATCTATTCTTATTGATTCACTCTGCCCTCAAAATCGATACAGCCCCGGAGAGGCCAAGGGGGGGAGGGGGGCTTGTCCGGGAGACAGGCTGTTCTTTTTTCCATTCAGGTGACAGGCATAAAATGTTCCATCGGGAACATGTCCACACAGAAGTGTTAGCACTGAGGACTTTGCGGGAAACGTGGTTTAATGCAGTCCTGCCCAGGCAGTGAAGGAAAGATGTCGTTTGGCAACTGTGAGCTCCCGTTTCCACGGTTTGAAATTAAAGCCAACCAACACCACCCCCCCCCCCCCCTTCCCCTGCACACCCCCCCCCTATCCCCCCCCCCCTTTCATTCACCTGGAGAGCCAAACCTAATTTAGACAAGGCAGTGTTCCGACAGCGTGTCGGCCAGACGTTCCCGTCACACGCAGATGAGCGTGTCTGCAACACGACAGGCGTGAAAGGTCCGTGCATTCTAATCACTGTCTAAATGACGCAGGCGTGCACACGCATACGCACATACATAAATGCACAGGCGTGCACACACACACGCACACACACACACCTATGCATGCGTATACATGCATACATACCCCACATGACCCCCGGCTGGATGAGTCAGCCTTCCCTCTCATTCCCCTGATGTAAGCTAACGCATAGTGTGAAGATAGCAATGGCCCTACTGCAGGCAGGGCTACCCCTGGCCAAGGGGTAGGAAGCGAAGTGGGGGCTGGGGTGGGGGAGGGGGTGGTACAGGGACGTGGGGAGGCAACTAGAGCCCCCATAAATCAGCAACCATTCCAGACCCTAGAAACCAGGTCAGATGTGCGAATTGTTAAATGAACAAGTCCTGAGTAGCGACTAAGGCCAGCGCCCCGCGGGTCTCCAGGACACTTGTATTGCTTGTATTGCTGACTCTACCAAGACCGACACCCATTGTCCCTACCTTCCTCTCCTCTGCTGACCAGCGCTTATCTCGCTGAGCAACGTTGTGTATCATTAAGCCTATTTCAGCACACCACACAGGTGGCGCTCCCTCAGGTTTGACTGCTTGGGAGACGTTTCCTCCAGGCCTCCACGCTCCCCTCAAAACCTTGGTTGCTATGACTGAAAAATAACCCATATCATCATTATTGCTATTTTCCTGTAATTCAGTACTAGTATCCAGCCAGAGATTCTGTGCACTGCCCTAGTCTGGTTTAGGAGTTGCACTCAGTATTTGTCTTTTCAACTTCCCTTTCATTTCCTCTTTATTATTTTCTTAATTACTTAATCTGGAAAGCTCTTTGAGAATCTCATATAAAAAGCAGTTCACGGGTAGTTTTTTTCATATGTAAGAATATTTTTCTATTATTCACTTTTGCTATTGAATTTGTTGGGCAGTGGTGGAGCCCTGGTGTTCCGCAGAGCAGTATCTTGCTCTATAGACAGTTTTTGATATGGCTGTCCATTCAATTATAAAAGGGAAATGGGTATGGTGATACTCTCTCTGTCGGGGGCAGCACGTCCCATTGCACAGTATGATCAGACTGACAGAGCTGGTAGGACCCCTGAGCCGTCTAACGCCTTGCCCGCCAAGAGGTCGGCTCAAAGACACAGGCACAATCACCACTGAGAGACACAAAAAGAGAGGAAGGGGAGCAAGTGGGTGGATATTTTATATTCAAGGGCATTTTCTACAATATTCAACAAGCAATTGCCAAAATATTAGCCAAACTAATCTTAAATAGTTTCCCCACACTAGGCAACTAGCTCACACCTCTATGTGTTATTAGTTATACTGTGCCCTGCATAAGCTTATATATAAACATGTCTACTAAACAAATTAAGAAATATGTGTATATTTTACTGCAGCTTTTCAATAAATACACATTCAATATGGCACACAAAGGTTCTTAGTTAAAATCGTGCAAGGGTTAAGGTATAAGTCGGGACATAACTCCAGCATAAAAAGTTATGTCCTCTCGGTGGTAAAGAGGGCGGGGCTCTACTAATGAGTGAATAAAATACTGAGGTGAACGCTTGACCCTGGGCTCACTCTACATGACAAATAAATTACAGTTGTATTTTCTCCAGAAGACCTTCTCTGTTCTGTTGTCACCCCCCCTAGAACAGGGGTTTCGTCGTACATGGACCAGGACTGCCAGACTTGGTCACCAATTTAGACCATAATTATCCTTCAGGATATACAGTAGCGCTTCATTTCGGGAGCCAATACCCAAGAGCATGGAAGCACTTACCTAGGCTTGGTGATTAGTGCCTCAGGGAGCTTTAATATGGCAGTAAATGTACTGGGGGAGGAAGCTCTGGGGGCCTGTTACGCCATTAAAATGAGACAACCACCCCATAAAGATCTATCTGAAAATATTACGCCGCATTATCCGGCCCGTCCATCTTCATAGAGGCGATACGTGAGGTCTTCCGTTGTTTGGCAAGACATAAATCATAAAAACCAAACCGCTTCTGCAGAACTGCAATGAAGAGTCCCCCGATGATGCATACATGGTCTGCCGGAGCCGCTTCTGCTTCCCACTGAACACTCTGGGTTCAGCCAAAGCATGCTGACCCAGACTCCCAGCAGCACACGGTGCAGAGAGAAGTCAGCTGCAAGCACAGAAAAACCCCTGGGATGGCTGGCTACAAAATATCAATATATGCACAGAACAAGAGCAGGAATAAATGTGCAAGATTTATTTAAAAAATTGACCTACTCAGCAAAGGTGCATACAAATGTTATTTAAGGAAACAGTTCACGACCGTAGCCCTGTCATTGAAACAGGAAGTCACAGAAAGACTGTGGCTGGGATCTAATTAAAATTTAAGGGCATATGAGGTTAAACCAAAATGGCCTTTTGTTTTTTTTTTTTTTAATGAGCATACCCTGCCCTGTTTTAAAATGAAAATAACACATTCCAGAGGATGTCCGCAATAAAACATATAAATACTGATAGAAACATGCTGCAATGTAATGTCTGCTTTGATGGAACAGCGCATGCCCTCACAGACACTAAGTGCACTCACAGGTTCATTTGACCAGCCTGGGTTCTGTAATGGGCTCTTTAGTGGCCCGGACAGTGGAGGTGCTTCACTTCAAGAACAGACTGAGGATTGCATTTACATTTTTAAGCCTTAGCTGTATAATTATCTGACTGCAGAAAAAAAAGAGTCCAGCACCCCGGCTGTTTCCCAGGGTTAAACTGGATTTATGGGTAGCTTAGGGTATTACTTTTGGATACTCTGTAGATTGTAGGTACATGACATGCCTATCATGGCTGAATGGCCAGTTCTCATTATTATTTGTTGTTAAGTTGCTGTTAAATTGTTTTAATATCAATTGGGTGTTTTTACTTGGAGATAGCATCTCTCCTGTAGTTCTGTGTGGGCAGTGATGTGGGGAATAGTCTCTCCTGTACTCCTGTATGGCTGTGGGGGATAGTCTCTCTTTAGTACATGTAAGGCCAATAGTGTGAGAATAGTCTCTCCTGTGTGGCCTATAGTGTGGAAAAATAGTCTCTCCTTTCGTACTATGTGGCCTATGATGTATGGGGAATAGTCTCTCATGTGGTCCCATATGGCTGTGGGGAATAGTCTCTCCTTTAGTACCAAATAGGCTATGATGTGGGGAATAGTCTCTCCTGCAGTCCTGTATGGCTGTGGGGAATAGTCTCTTCTTTAGTATTGTGCGGTGTGGAGAATAGTCACTGGTAGATGGGCAGGTGCATTAGACGAGTGCGTCCAACACACTTCCACTGCACAGTTGCAGGTGGCACAGATGGGACTCCAGAAGCAGAACTGACAATTCTAAACCGAGGAGAAAAATCAGGTTGTGCGGTCACAGTCACTAGGCTGTGAGTCCCACTTTCTCATTTCCTGCTTCTGCTAAGAGAACAATTTCATCAGCAACAGTTATTCCCAAAATTCTCTGCACATGTGGATCAACTTCAGCCAATGCCCTGTTTCATGAAAATAAGCTTTAGGTGAAGAGTCTATGTCCATAAAGTCAGCAGCCCACTATGTAATGATCTGTGTGGTACAGACTGAAAGATGGTATGGGTACACAAATTAGCAACATCTGTGCTCTCTGACTCTGAGGTTTTGTTTAATGATTGCTCTGTTTGTTCAAATAAACCTTTACAAGGTGTTAATTTTGGGCACGTGTGCGTTTTTGTTTGTGTTTGGAAGGGGGTGGTGATTCTCTATTCTCTGACATCACATCTGTATTAAGTGCTTCCCCTGAGGTGCATATAAAGCTTATTTGAATCTGAATGTTAGGGGAAAAGGATGAGTGAGGCCATGAGGACATGAGAAGTAAGGGAGGGAGAATGATATGAGGAAAAGAGAAGCACAGAGAGCCGAGAGTAAGAGGAGACGTAGAGGAGGGAGGAGGGTGAGTGTGAAGCAGACAGAAGGGGTGTGAAACAAGTGATGAGAGAGTGCAAGAGAATCCAGTCATAAGTGGAGGTCCAATGATAGCATACATGCAGAATTCTATAAATCTATAAATGCTTAACTCTGGTGCACCAAAATGCTTTGGATGATCCTAGTGAGATAAGCTAAGAAACTAAGCCATTTTTCAGAATACCAAACCAGACATGCAGGGCAGTTGTATCACCATCTACCATTAATGAGCATCAAAGATGGTCATTAATATTTTAGACACATGCAAAGAGGTAAAAAGGAAGCACAGCTAAACCACCTGTTTGCAGTAAGGCCTTCCTAGATCACCTCTGTTAGGCGGGTCTAAGTCTCGTTAATCAGCCGACCACAAATAAAATTAACTCAAATCAATTTCAGATTACACCAATGCAGCTCCAACAAATGTCAACCTGATTACAGAGCAAATAAAATACATCTTATTTGGAACTTTGGGACTCAGGAACAAAATTACAGAGCAAACTGCATTACTGCCTCACTCCTAAAACAAACGCTCAGCCGGTAGGACATCTCCTCACTGTCAGAGATACAGAGGCAGATTCTGGCCAGATAAAGAGGCCATCGTGGCATGGCCATGGATGTACGAGGACATCAGCAGGACTGGAACACCAGAGAACTGATCATCTGATCCAGAGGCATGGGAAGCATTTGAAAAGTGAGACAACAATGACAGTGTTGAATATAATCCTTAATGCAATTTAATCTTACTTTACACATAATCTGAATAGAATTGGGAAGGACAGAAATACATTTATAAAGAAAAAGAAAAGACAGAGAAATGCAGACTGGGGCACTGGGGAAGGCGTGACTGCTGTGCCAGGTTGTGAGGGGAAGATAGAGACACAGAGAACTGAATGAACGAAACCCAAAGGCCATTTTGTTTTACAGATTTTTTAAGGGAGCGAGCAGGAAAATACCAAAACCTATACCCAAAATAATAAAAAGAACAATCGCAAAAGAAACTCTCACACAGCCAAGACGTGAAAACACAAAAAAAAAACCCCTTCAGCCTGGCTGTGCTTTTTACGCGAGGGCTAATGAAGGTAATGGCTGACGCTTGAGCTGATTGCAGATCCAGAGATTACAGCCTGCCTGTTTGTGGGGCCACTGCTGTTCAGGCTCGTATTGGCTTCCCCCAGGCTGGGGGAGGGAACAGGAGGACTGACAGCGGCCAAGTGGGAGGAGTCTAAACCCCTCTGCTCCTCCTTCCACCTCTCCCGTTGCCACAGAGCACATAAAAGTTGTCAGTGAAACAGAGTCACTGGGTGACTGAGAGAAGAACTTCACAAAGCACCTTCACAGCTTCACCAGCTGATAAATTTGTGGAAATGTCCAATCATCAGAGAGCAACACTGTAACCACCAGTGTCTACGAAGGCATAAAAACTATGTTGGTTTACAGTTATGTCATTGTCATTATTCTTGTTTGATTTTCAATATCCAAGGCACACTTGAGTAATTTGAATTAAGAATACTAATGGGTATACATATTGACAACTTACAATAGGTTGATTAATTACAAATTGAACATGGTAATTTGCATAATATAATATAATATAATATAATATAATATAATATAATATAATATAATATAATATAATATAATATAATATAATATAATCATGTTGCTGCCCTTTATCTCAAGAATTCAGGTGAGAAATCCTGCTACAATATATTTTTGTTAAAAAAACCCTGATATGTCCATAAAAATGGCTTATAACATCTAGCATGTCCATAGAAATTTAACAGGTTTTAATTTCTACATATAAATTCTGTTTCATCGTTGATTTTGTACCATGTGCTTCCCATTTATAACGCTGCCTTGGCAGTGTTGTACACCGCAAAATCATGCCAATGAAGCAGATCTGACACACCATTTGAGAGAGACAGAGAGGTACAGAGAGACAGAGAGGAAGAGAAGGAGAGGTAGAGAAAGAAAGAGAAACAGGAGCTCTCCTCTGAGGCGGTGGTGCTGTCTGACCTTTACTGTCCGTCTGCATTGAGTGACCAGCACCCTGGGGGCACTCAGCGAGACAATGGCCGCTCGGACGCGGATGGCCACAGGACCACTCACCCTGGGGAGGGCGGTGGTTCAAGCAGTGGGTCATCTGTCGAGTCCACTCGCTGCCCTTTCTGCTGAAAATGTCAGGCGATTCGTTCGCTCGCACACTATTAAAACTCCTGTCATTAGAGCCCTCCCTTTGGCAAACACATCTAATAAATGTGTGTTTGCCAATAACTGCAGCGCACCACTGACAGTGTAGCCTTCCCACAATGCAGTGGGAGACACTCTTTCTGGAGAATGGCCGCCCAAAACAAGTCGCTTCAATAGCTCACCAATCAATCACTCCAAAATGGAGAACCTCAGGTGTCTCTACATAAGATAGAACACGACATATGATTTTACATTCGACTGATTCTGAGGGATGTTCTCTTCCTCATTTTTTTTTTGCTTTAATATAAGATTTATCAAACTATTCAAAAAGATGAATTATTGAAAATAGTTTGCAATGGTGCTAACGCACTTAGCTAACATCCATTCTTTTCTTTTGTTACAGGTCTGCGGAAACTGAATTAAATACCGGTACAAACTGAAGTGAAAACCTCACGCTAATGGAACATGGCTAGCTTTGTTCACCAAGCACTGATACAGGCATCCTTTTAGTTGTCTACCCATTAGATTAAGTGATATACCACTGAATAATCTCGAAATTTAGCCCTTTTGTGTCTTCCATGCAGAGACATTTTCCTACGTCATTTTATCCAATTTATAATTTAACACAAAATGATTTAATGGGAGCTGGAGGCACTGTTAATCAGTGCAACAAAGGAGGAAGAATGGCCGTCGTCTGTCAGAGTCGCGCAGCCATTTCAGAGAGCGTCATTCAGCGATAACATCAGCCTCTAATGAAATTCACTTTCTTTAATATCCCTACTACCACTTAATCAAAACACTGAAAACATATTTTACTAGTGATGGCAGGGAAGAAAGGACCAGTGGTAAAAAAATGATATGGGCACAATGATCACATTATAAAACAAAGTTCAATAAAAGAAGCCTCAAAAAGCGTTTAAAGAACGAGGACCGTACAACGTCGATATCTGACACCGCTCATCGCCAAGCGAATGGGTAACTCAGACATCGATTTCTGGCGGCCTTACGCAAATTACAGGACTGTACAGCGAAATTGATTGTAAATCCTTCAGGAAATAGACTAGCACATGGCGAATAATGACTTGCTTCAGCATTTCAATCACACAAACAAATCCACCTGTACATAATACATTAGCCTCTTGCATACAGCCCAGCAAGCTACTGGCAAGCTGAAAAGAATTTGATTCAAAGAGAGAGGCCTGCTTCTCACTTGAAACTGAAGCATCTGCTTCCAACAACATTTCCTGCATTTGTTGTATACAACGAGAAGTCTCTGAAGATATATCAACTATGCTCATACAAGGATAGGGAATCTACCAAGGTTATGGTAGAGAATTTAGTCTGGAAGCAATCAATTGTACACATTGGATGTAATGGAGATCATGAATTTTTATTTTCTCTCATTTTCCTAGTCCATTCTGCATCTTTAGTGAGAGTGTTTCTCTCTGCCTTTGTTATCAGATCGAAGGAAGAAATATGATTACATAACATGCTGGGGGAAAAAATGGCCACTAATTGCATGCAAAATACCTGTGACTCACTCTGCTTAATTACACTCTGTGTCAAGAGCCGGTGGAGAGAAAAGATCCCGTCACACTTCAAAAGCAATATTACAACAAGGTCCATTGAGAATACTGGGACTATTAAGGACTGCTTTGTGACAACTATGTACCCACATAATCGCAAAGGAAAGTTAAGATATCAATATTAGCAATCCAGCTGAATGGATATTAAATTAAAACACATATTTCTTTACATGTTATAATTAAACCAAAACCAGTCTGATGATTCTCAAGTAACTCGTCTCTGCTCTGCTGTGCTAGAAAATTAAAATTTTCCACCACAGAAATGTAAAAAAAATCAGGTGCTGATTAAGTATTGAGGGGTAGGTGACAGGGCTGGAAACTACAAAATGGAGAAAAGTGAATTCCTGCGAGGCCGTTTGAGGAAACGGGGAGAGAGGCTGTCAGTGTGTGTGCGTGGGGAGAGAGAGCCGGACTCCTCGTACCCGCACTTTTGTGAACTGAAGAACATTTCTCTTCGCAATGCCAACACTAAAAAGCAAGGGTGGAAAAATGAGAAGACTGTGCCCCTCAAGGAGAGAGACATGGGTAAACCTGAAATTGACAATCTCTTTAGAGGGGAGAAGACGAGGCACGGCGCTGTGAGGCCACAGTGCCGCTCTCACAGGCGGAGAACAGCTGAAGCGGCGGCTCAAGGGCGAGGGTTTCGAGCACCGGGAGCACGTCGTATTCACCGCCACCTCAGCATTCATGCGGAGGCAGCGATAGCTTCTGAGAGCGCTAAGGAGAACATCGTCGCGTGTGCGCGCAGGCGGCAGACTTTGAGCAGCAGTCAAGCCACTGCTCTCATGATCTGACCAAAGGTGTAATGGGCTGTCAACTGGTGCCACAGCTCCGCCGTTGTGCCCTTCAGCAAGGTACTTTAAGATTTGTATTTTATGTTCAGTGTAATTTAGCGGCCTGCTGCCATTTGTGCAGAGGTCTAGACGGATACTCAAAACAAAATGTAATAAATATGGCTTGAAATGTAGCTGGAATGCTTTCGAGGGCCTGTTGGTGCGGCGTGGCAGCTTGAGTGCGTCAGCAGTGGGACCACAATAGCACGATAGCACGATAGCGAGGAAGCCCAGACACAATGGAGGAGTCCACATCCGCCGCACGGCTGCTTGACTCAAGGGGGAATTCTTCCAGAAGAATACATCTCAAAGCAAACACTGCACAAGCCCAACAGCTGAAACCCTTCATTTCTGTTCCACATCTACGTTAGCTTCATCTGCACTCAAATCTTCAGAAGGTTCACTCTGAGCACACTAAATCAACTCCAGCGAAAGTGTACCGTACAGTTATTTTTTATCTCTTGTTTCTGTTGATTTTTGAGTCAAGTATTATTAAAGGAATGTAGCGACAATGTGAAAGACAGGACAGGCAAACATAAACCGCTTCTCTTCCCAAGCATGTTATAATCATCTCCCCAGATTAACAAACTAAGCCTGGGTATTTGTTTAGTTTGTCAACAGCCCACGGCAATGCCAAACCCTCCAATTACACCGCCTCCAATGTGGATCTATACTGAAGAGAGAGCAAGGGCGAAGCGCGAGAATTATATTATGGGTGCGTGAAGCAGCAGGGAAACAATAGGCTGCAATAGGCATGTTAAAACATGGGAAAGCGAGACAAAAACAAGCTTAGCCTTACTTTTTCCTTGGTGTCCAGACCCGTGTTGTCCGGCCGGGTCCTTATCGTGAAGGGGGTGGAGAGTCTTAGCAGGATGGCCTGGAAGGAGCAGGCGATGCGGGGCGAGACGATCTCAAAGCAGTCGCGGAAGTTGAGGGTCCGGTGTGGGTCACACTTGGCCTGTTTGCGGAGCCCCTCGCCCAGCTGCAGGATGACCATGCTGGGGTCCAAGACCAGGTGGAAGGGGAAAGCCCGACAGAAGGTGCTCAGGCCGATCCGGAGGTCCGGCGGCGAGCAGGAGAGCTTGAGGGGGAGGGGCTTGGGGCTGGCGGAGGAGGGGCGGGAAACCTTGATGAGGAATGACAGGCAGGAGGAGGAGGAGGAGGAGGAGGAGGTGGGGGAGGAGTTCCCGGTGTGAGTGCCGTCCCCGGCGGGCTTGGTTTCCTCCACCTCCACCTCCATGTGGTAGATCCGGCGGGCGGCGGCACGGATGAGGCCGGGCATGGCCAGTCCGACGGCCGGTGCGGGGTGGAAGTAGTGCAGCAGCAGGCCCCCTCCCTCGGGGGCGTCTTTGCATAGAAAGGACGGCGACTCGGCCGAGGCGCGGCAGCCGCAGGACGCCCGCAGGTGTTCCAGCAGCGCGTCGAAGCCGTTGAAGAAGTCCTGCAGGTTGCTGCCCACCGCCCGCAGGACCCTCTCATTCTCCTCGAAGCACAGGCAGAACAGCTCCTCCCCAAAGCGCTCCCGGAGCTCCTCAAACCGCACCCCTGACAGCAACACAAAAACCACAGGTACCAGACATGCTTCAGACGAGTCATAAACACAGGACTAATCACGAATAAACTTACCCCAGTCCTTACCATGATAACTTGGCTACGACAACCCCCAAAATTTATCAATTAAAATGTGAAAATGCAGCCCTACATCATTTTATATGTGGATTCTTATATATGGAATCTTTTCCATTAACTATTTTCCACACACATGCATACTTTACATTGTGTAATTTATGAGAGGGTATTTATAAACCATCCTGGTGCAGTCCCCATATTCTCCTCTGACTCAGAGAAAGACGTTGGAGATGTCGGAACTTCAGTCTCCCTATTCATTAAAGAGAGCGTGAAAAGTTCAGAGCTCTGAGTGCTCTGACTTTCTGTTTTTCAGGTTAGACCTAGTGAAGTTATGCAGGTAGGGATCCCTTTGTACAAAATTTGTGAAACTGCAATGTCTCAGTGTAAAGGCAGATGCTTAGTATCAACATACAAAAGCATCGTATCAGCATCACAACAAGCATCTGAGGGACTTCACATCAGCATCTCAGAGCTTGTTCCGACCTCACCCCTGCAGCCCAGACTGAAGTCTAATCCCAAATTTCTCTTTTAGGTGGCCGCTTTTGACTGTGGGACAAACTCTTAACAGATAAAACCATTTTGTTAGTAATACATTTTGTTTGGTAGTTTACGCACACTCAGGGCTCAGTCTCCCTCAACCCTCCCTCCCTCCCTCCCTCCCTCACACACATACAAACAGCTGTCATCTGTTTGTCTAACATGGACTGGCTGTTCAGAGCTATTTGCTGAAAAAAGAAAAACAATGCGCGGATCACGTTGCATTTTTAGCATCAGCGTCGGCCAGATGCTGGATGGTTTGATTGCTGACCTGTGACGCACAACAAAGAGAACCACGGCACACAGTTAAAGCAACATTAATTCCCAGCACTCTCTCCAGCCAAAACTTTGGGGTCATGGACTGTGTTTGTACCCTCAGTGGTACGGTATCTGCAAAGAGAAAAGATTAAGGGACAGAGGAATCTTGTGAGGAGAAATCAGTATTTCCTGTCACGGATTCCTTGTTCCCTACTGGTGGCTGCAACGGGGATGGGCTCCAAAAATGAACAAAAAAAAAGAAAAACAAAAAGGCCACATGAGCAGATAAGCATAACGTTCAGATCCAAAAGCCCAGAGACAAAATGGAGCTTCCCTCTAGTGACATCACTTTTCCATCAGCTTTGTATCGGGCTGACTAATGGACAAAAGCACCGGGATGAACCAAAATGCCAGTCTGCTGAGGCAGTCTTCTGCAAGGTTTTGTTTCAGGGTTTTTTTTCTGTCTTTTAACCAAGAGGAAAAATACAAAGGGAATAATATTGTAGCTTCAAAACAAATACTATGAGAGATTAAGTGATTAAGCGATTTAGCACAAAAAAAAAATGCAGTGGACCCCGGGAACTGCTGATACAGGGGAGGGGAGGTAACGATTGTGCAGAAATAACAGCTCTGACATTAGCACTCTCCATGAGGTCCCCCGGCAAATGGGAGACTCGAGAAACAGCAGAACACTTTGCACTTTGACGTAATGAGTTGTGAGTTAGGGGGTGACAAAGCACATGACGATGATGGTTTCCACCATCGCAGAGAGAGAGAGTGCAGGCGGCGCGATGTTGTCACGTGCCCCTGCCGCTTTCCCGCCCATGCTGCCATGGCGACACGCGAGACAGACGGCGCCGCGGAAGCTGCCACGGGGCACGTCGCGCTCCATGCGTTCGCTGCAGACTGATTCGTCCCCGCTAAGTGACAAATGAAGGGCCCCTCTGTCCAATTTATGCAGACAAATGGCCTATCTGGCCCGTGTTTGCCCGCGCGAAGCCGCACATCGATTAGCTCAATGGCGGCGGTTCTGTGAAAGCGTGGGGTAAAAGGCTCCACAGAGGATACAAACAAATCAAAGCGTCAGTCCCATGATTAATTAACAGACCCATTAAAAGCTGGTCGATCACATGACCGGTTAACGCCGGCATCGACTCCAGGCGGCCAGCCGCGTACATCTACCCACAGCCTATCAGAACAGCCTGTCAGCTCAGTGATGTGCAAGAACTCCTCAACAATTGCATACGTGGGAGTTGCATTTTTTTTTTTTTTTTGAGCAAATGGTGAGATATCTTACCTCATTACCTCAGGTATCATTACCGAGACAGGTAGGAAGAAAAAGACTTGTCAGTCTGTAAAGCTACATTCCCTGGGGAATGCGTCATACATTTTTATGAATTGTTGCGCTGCCTACTCAAGCAGTCTCATCCCTGCTACATATCTCAAAAGCCAGCTATGAAAACATTGGGGATTTGACAGCAGTGAGCGCACATATTCAGTGCTGATATTATTAAAAATAAAAGGAAATAAAACAAGAGCTGCACTCTAGTTTATGGGCAGACTCATCGTTAAAAATCATGACCCCAGAGTGTGAATATTAAGAGAGACAGTTTTCCATCTTCAATCCTGGCAAATAGCCACTTAACAGACCACACAAAAGTCTTGGTTACCATAGAAAAAGAACCCTATTAAGTTAATACATTGTGCATTGAAAATGATAGCACTTTGCTTGTGTCCAAGGCTGATGACAGTTAAGGATAAAGAGTCCATGATTTTTTTTTTTTTAATGTTGAAAGGATTTACCAAGTATCTTGGCGGAGTACTGTAGAATTCCTGAGATATCCGTTTCCTCTTCAGAGCCTGAATAATCCACAAAGGGGAATCTTTCAGGCACTCCTCTTTCACCTTTGCCATCCTCACTGCACCTGGAAAACACATCGCTGCCATTGTTAACAAACAAACTCAGCACATAACATGTCAATGTGAAGTTAGAGTAACATGTCAAAGTAAGTCTGAGGAAATGTCTTTGTAAATGTTTAAATTAAGAACACAGCTTCTCTTGTATGTTATCATATTTCTCCTTCCTGGATTCAAAACAAATAAAACCTGAATATGATTAGCTTTGTGTATGTTATTAATATTCATATTTACACTAATAACAAACTAACAGTACAGATAAGGACTCAAACATGCATTAAACATGAGTCATGTCTTCTAGTGAATTTAATATGTGAAATCAATTCACATGTCCAAAATAGTGGCTTGTAATCAAATGGATCAAATAAAATAACATGACTGTTATATGCAGTCCAGAAAGACAACAGGAAAGAGTATGAAGACCATATGATGTTTGTACTGGCATATATTTCAGTTTGACCCTCTTAAAATTGCATCAGTTCAAACAGACCTGCATATGGATGGCTAATTTTACAAAAATATTGATATTTATTGCAGTGCCTGAAATAGATCCACAATAGATCACAATGGGAAAACACTCTCCTCTATGAGAGGTCTGGAAAAATGTTAATACAATTTTAAGCTGTTAGCTTTAAACTGAAAAACTGCATGGATGTCTCTCTGGAGCTGGATGTACCCTCAGTTGGCTTGCTATATTGGTGTGTATACTCTTTGTTTTGCTTAGTCTGCATATTGCTTTCCTTCATATATTACCTCAGCCCTAAGGGATGAGAAGCCAAAGAATTCCAAATGGAGTTCCAGATTGGAATTTTCCATTTTCAAATGACCGGATACTTCACTGGAATGACAATCTCCTGGCTCAGTCACTGCACAGAGGACGTTAGCAAGGTATGAAAAAAAAAAGTTTTATTCAAGTAATGCACGTGTGTAGGTATTTGTTTTGTGCATCTGATCATGAGAAAGCATGCCAGCTATGTACCCAAGAGTCGCATTCATGAGGTGTATTCAAGAACTCAGTGTCCATTTGTATTTTGAAAACCTTAGCAGTTTTGGGAACATTAAAAGTTGATTGAAAAAAGGCCCTGTTGTTGCTAATGCATATATACAAACTTAAATGAGAATAATTGACCAATTTAGGCCATTTTGTTCGAATGGAAAAAAAAGAAAAACGAATTCAAACGAGGTTCGATCCTTGAACTTGA
Source organism: Albula glossodonta (assembly GCA_019788955.1). Taxonomy (NCBI): domain Eukaryota; kingdom Metazoa; phylum Chordata; class Actinopteri; order Albuliformes; family Albulidae; genus Albula; species Albula glossodonta. Next base: position 21,265 of record JAFBMS010000062.1, read on the forward strand.
AATGGACAGCCCTGGGCCACGCAGGCTCATGTGCATGGTGACAGGGAGAATCTGTTCAGAGTCAGTGAGGGTTTACCGCGATATGATTAACAGCCACCAAGGGGCCCGCAATTGGCCGCCTGAACCCCAAGTGCCCTATTCTCCCATTACGACCGTGCAGTCATAAAATATGCCCACTCCCCAGCGCTGCCTCTCTCCAGCGGGAGAGGCGGACGAGAGGGCCCGGCTTACCTGATCTCCCTCTGCTTGTACACCTCCACTGTTCTCTGCAGCGTGAGCTGGATGGTCTGAGTCTAAAGGGAGCAGAAACAAAGAGTTCACAGAGGTAGTGCTTACAGCTTGTGTGTGCATGCGTGAATGTGCGTGTGTATGTGTGCGTGAATGTCCGTGTTAGCAATCAGGAGGTTTGGCATTGTAGTTCAATTCTACAGTTTTTTTTTCCTAAATACAGGATAAGTTTTCTTGATGACAGTGAGGGAAAGGTCTCTGCCCAGCCTCACAACACGGCAGGAACAGAGACACACCCAGAGACAACACTGCTGGCTCTGACCATTCCCCCAGCACGGCAGGAACAGAGACACACCCAGAGACAACACTGATGGCTCTGACCATTCCCCCAGCACGGCAGGAGAAGAGACACACCCAGAGACAGCACTGCTGGCTCTGACCATTCTCCCAGCATGGCAGTCACCTGAGAACTACATGATACAGGGCATGAAAGCTCATCCCAAAAATCCCACTTCTGAATCTCGTTCTGCAGACACTTTGACCAGCTTAGCAGAGACAATGCCATTTATTTTAATGTGATCACCTGGCTGAAATGTTACAGAAGCATCATGTCAACATTATGAGCTGAGGAAGAGCATGAGGTGGGGGGGGTGGGGGGGCGGGGCTACATTGAGGCCCTTCAGTCCCTGTGCAATGTGAGAATGAGGAAAATGCTGTATCTGGTTTATCTGAAAGCTCACTGGAGAAATGGCCAAGGTTGTTTTGTTCTGAGGGTGAGCAGCAAACAGGAATAGTTTGTAACCGTCGCCAACAATGTCACCAACAATGCCGTCGTGTTCTTCTGAATGGCCTTGCCTGGGCCATGCATTTATACCACACAATCCACATTTTCACTCTCTACAGAGACAACAAAGCATGCACACACACGCACAAACATGCGCACGGACAAATACATGGACACACACGTACACAATTGCGTGTACAAGAGATCTGGAAGGAGGATTTGGTTAAGACCTCTTTTTTTGGTCCTGGGATTTGCCTTCACATGCTTGTTCATGGTTATATCACACTGCTGCAACAGACTGCAACTACATTGAGAAGCCATTATGTGCTGGTTGTATCAGTAGGAGTGGGCCTACCCAAGCTTTCATTAAGCATAACTCAAGCGAAATAAAACCCATGTTTACCTTAAGGGGCTATCCTCTGGAGATAAATACCACCTATAATGGGAGGCATTTCATCCATGATACCTAATCACCTTCATTCAGACACTCACACACACACATGCACACATGCGCATGCAGATGTACACATGCAGATGCACACATGCAGTACACAAACCAATAAACATAGACACACACGTATGCCTCCAGACCCGTATGTTACATATTACAGCCAAACCCACTTTCATTCTATTCTCGTCAGTGGACTTTTTGAAAGGAGGTTATTTTTCTCTGCAGGGATTTGACACATCCCCTCTGGGTTATATCGATTCAAATTAAAACAGCACTAGAGATGTTCATTAATTGTAATTCACTTACACAAACCACTTTGTGCAGAAGGCCTGCTTTCACTGTCAGTAAGCAATTTTGCTCTGCCTTGAAATGAATGAGTTTCCATATATTTCCCATTTCCCTCCTCAAACTGAACCATCAGAGCTATTTAAAAAAACCACATGGAAGTCATCACTGGTAGGAAAGACAAATTGAAAGAATATATTAAGTCAACTAAAGCTGATTTATAAAGGAAGTAAAGGCACACGCACACATACAAACACACACACACACAAAATGTCATCCACGAAATGGTGGTGCAATGGCTGACCTTGCAAATCTTGCTGTATTTAGCCTTTAATTTTCTCCCAGAGCGTGTCATTGTGTTAAATGTGTTTGAGCGTCCTGAGAGGCATCGTGCGCCCCGCAGTAAAAAGGCGGCAGGTTACTGTGACCCGGAGCGTGAGGCCCCAGTCAGCAGCGTGTGCTGTGCTCTCAAATTAGGCTATAGAAAGATTCCGGTTCCACTGCCTCGCGCGCAAAAATTCTTAACCCTTTGTGTTTTAAGAATCAAGCAAAACATGGTGCAATTCTAGTCATCTGTACAATGTCAGTATTTTGTGATCGTATTTGAGAACATATATGTATTTGTGCTTCGTTGCATCAGATGTCCCTGATTCGTTGGAATGGCTTTGTTTGACCCGTTGCCTCAGACACGTTCTAATCAGACCCAAACACTGGCTGTGAAGATTTAAACCGGCACGCCCGTCCATCTCTAGGTATTTACTGTATGAGAGGGGAGTGGGGTACTCTGTGCGGTCAAATGTTTAGGTCTCCTTCAACAATGCATGAATGATTCACGCTCAAAGATTAGGTTCTGGAACAATTGGAGTGTAGGCTATATTTGCGAGGTTAGTGTAAGAGTGTGAGCAGACATACGCACACATATTACATCAACAGTAAAATAGTAAATCTATATTAAAGACATACCGTTTGACAGAAGAGATTGTACTATGACGTTTGACCTCAGACGTTTACTCTAGTGACGTAGAGGTCTATTTTCACAACTGTCAGTTTTTATAAAAGTGTTGCGAGATTCAAGCAACACTAAATCAATAACAGTGCCAATAATAATAATACCTCAGATATTTAAAAATGTTTAAAGCAGACGCTAATTGAATTTAAAATATCCCCCTCTCTCATCCGTAATTGATAGGCTAATCCAGGTGTATCAACATTGCGACTTAGGCTACATCATTTTTCATTGCTGACAGATATATGAAAGATTTTTTCGGTCCGTCATTCGTCACAATCCCTCAACCCACTAAAAAGTAATAATTACAAAAATAATTCAGGCGGCTCACAAACACTAACACATTACCGGGAATAAGCGCTTCAAAAGTAATTATGAACGCTTCAAAACAGTTGCACTGCATAACATGCGCATGTAAATGGCATAGACTATTTCATGAACTTGATGACACTCGAGTATCCGTACCGTCGGAGATGTGAGCCTCCGCAAGCTCTCCCCGAGCGAGTCCAGGTTCACGCGCTTTCGCCTGGTCGCCCGCTTTATCCCCACGTCTTCAAATGGGCAAGAGAGCGACTCCACCGGGCTCTTCCCGTTCCAGAACACCCGCGAGAAGGGGCATTCTCCGTCGTCTGGGCTCTCGAGATAGTCAGATCCCATTGAGCTAAACGATTCCGATGAAATCTTCCTTGAAGACATGCTGGGTATCCAAAGGGATTCATTAGATTTAAAATGTGACAGTATAGGTGCACGCACAGGTAAATGAAGAGACGGCAGAATGCGATTTTAAATCCACTGGCGAATACTTGTACAGTGCTCCCATTCCCGACGAAACGATTGTGGGTGCAAAGATGAGCTGCAGCATATTATCAGGTACGTTTCATAACAAATGATTTTTTTTTTTTTTTTTAAAAAGATTAACGTTTTACACCGTAGTTGTACAGTATTGTCACGAATCATTTATTTTCAGAGTCTCCTCTCTTTTGCCATATATTTGAGAGGCAGGCAACATATTCTTCATTTTCCTGCAGATTTATCTTGCTTGGTTGACATCCATAAAACTGCAAATGCAAGCAGCAGCTGCTTCCAGAGAGATGGAACGGCTTTAACCCAGTCAAGCCTAAGAACTCCAGCAGCCACTAAGCTATGCCAGTCCCCACAACCAAGCATCACTATTCTTTTTTTTTTCAAACTCAGCGCGGTAGCCAATCAGTAATTTTCAAGGCTAACAACCTGCCCCCTTGATGTGATCCTGCAGACTGATGTGAAGTCTCGAGGCTTGATCGACGTAGACTGAGAAGAGGCGCTCGTGGAGACAGCAACGATATGTAGCATCTATTGGAGAAGAAGCAAGTATGCTGTAACGCGACTATAAATTCGATGTGAATTAGTTATATGTGAAATAGTAAGGGTAAGTAATTCAGGAAGTCTTTTTTCGGCATAGTAGCTTATTAGTATTTATAAAGTTGGAATTGGTCGATCGAATTGAAACTAATTAGGCCATTGATGCTGGAATTTAATTAACCTACCGACTTAAAATAATTTTGTAGCCAATTTGCTGTATTTAGGTTCAGCCTTATGCAACAACATTTATAAACATTTTGTTCAGGGGAAACGGTCGAAAAGGCTCCCAGTTCTATTTGTACTTCGCATACATGTAAAAAATTAAATATTACGCGAGTATCTGAGAAGGAAGAACTTGGGGATTGTTCTCTGAATAAATTGTATCTGAGATGTGTTGTCTCAGAGACATTGCAATTGAGTTTGTGCCTGTGGTTAAAGTGAACAGCTCCAATCGATTTTAAGAGGCGCTGATCTACAACAAATAAAACATTAGGAGAAAAAATATTTTCATGACGCTGAACGCCCTTTTATAAATCATATGCGCGCTACAGCAATAAATCAAAACGTTAACAACGAAGTATGTAATTGTAATTAGCTAGCTAATATTACATAAAAATTGCATGCAACATCTGTGTTTTAGATCGATAAAACACCGGCAGTGATTTTGACTTGTGGATGTATGATATGAATGTAAAGGCCATGCAGTCAGTTAGGTCTTATGACTGTTGATAACGGTAAACTCATGTATATAATTTATACATCTATAAATGAAATCTAAATGAAATCATATATGCATGCAATTGAATTTCACGCTTATTACCAGGCGACCCTCTACCAGCCACCACAAACTCGAACGTATTAGCCTCAAAACAAGGAAACAGTGTTTTTAAACATCATATCCAGTTTGCAGCTCTGAAGAACAGTCATGTGAAAAAGAAAAGTTCTGCATCCTGGTAAAAATTAAAAAAATCTGCAATATATTTGCAAAATATTGCAAAAAAAGCCAATATCAGCCCAATATCATTTGACATATCTAGTAATTACTAGCGTTGTTTTCTGTACGTTTTATTTGCACGTGTTGCTGCAGGTTCCTCATTCAAGTTAAAATTTTAAAGCATAAAACTTTCTCATTTTTTTATCAATACGTATTATTTATGAGGAGCTTATCTTCAGTTTATTAGAACAAATACCGTACTTCATAAATCTGCATGCCAGTGAGCAAGGAACTTATTGTGGGTTTCCCTTATTATGTGTGCAAAGGTCAAGATGCACTGAATTCACGGAAAATATGATCCTTCACTTTTTTGGCAAGAGAAACAATATTCCATTCGAGACATATCTTTCCCAAGATTAAGACTTGCATCAAATTTTATGCCTCCCAGTTTGACTAGTTCGGAGGCTAATGCATAATGTGGGAAACAGGCACATCTCAGGTACACATTCGCAGCGTAAGGTGTTAGGGAATGGGGAGAGCAGTATGTAGCTGTAAAAGGAGGGAAACTATTGCCTTAACGCTGCTGTCTTTTTATATCACATTTTAGCCACGCCCCCTGATGTCGAGCGCACTACAGCGAGGCCTAAATGATGCTGAGTCACAGTGCGGGGGGAGCAGAAATGCATTCGCACAGGTGCCTGAAGACATTTGCAGATGGCGCTCAGCTGATCTGACCCACTTTCTCTTCACTGTACTGTCCTTCATTACCAGAGAAATTAAAACTGGGAGAGAAGACGCTGCGTTTACACAGCGCATTGCTTGCGTTGCAGCGTTGCTAGTCAACTGCTCTCACACAAATAAAGATGCTGTTTTCAAGTTTATGGAAAGATCAGAGTAATTATATCCTTACATAACACCAATGTCATATGATTGTCGAAAATCAAGGGCCTCAGTTCTTCTACGTTCGTTGTTAAAAAGCATTAGAAGGAAAAAGTGAACAGCATAAAACTGATGAAAGTTTGACACCTGGTAAAATACACAGCAGTTTATTGGCATTTTCTGAAAAACCATTAGCATGAAAATGTGCTCTTTCAATCACTATTTATGGAGGTTAGCTCAAACCATTGCCTACCCTGAGTTATCACTGCTAGAGGCTCCAGGCTTACAACTGTAGCCTCACTGTCAACTTGTGACATTAACCAGAGTTCACACTGTACCACAAATAAGATTGCACCATAAATAAAATGAAGATGACAAGGCAGCGCAAAATAGCATTAAAGCTAATGTATGATTGTGCAGTGATATAGGGGTCTGATCTTTCCTGGGCTGCGTGTGTGTGTGTGTGTGTGTGTGTGTGTGTGTGTGTGTGTGTGTGTGTGTGTTTGTGTGGGGGGGGGGGTGTTCAGCCAGGCTGCCAAGAAGAATGAAGACAGCCTCAATAAATCTCACAGCAGTCCCTCTCAATATCCAGGAGGACTGTACGCTCACTGTCACTAATTCAGCGTTAAAGAAGGCTGTGCCGTTCATCATAGCCTGCCGCAGATCTTGACTGCCGGAGCAGAGAAAGCAGCTCTCCTGCTTTAGACTTAAACACAAGATGAGTGGCTCAATCAAATGAATTGCTTGAGGATTTCGGTTTCAACCTCTTGAATGAGCATTGTGCAAAGGCAAATACACAATGGTATCTGAATATTAAAATCTGTAGTACATTGATGGGTTTATGTTCATTTAAGGTTCTTACACAGTCAGTGCCCTCTAGTTCATTTTGCAGAACAACAATGTTAGCACTCCTCCATGGTAAGCAGTTAATGGTAACAAAACACTTTGTCCAAAATGTCTGTTTTAATGGAAATGTTTGGGGAATTTTAATCATAACGGTGTCATAAAAAAACCCAAGACAGGTCAATGTGAATGAACTGGTCTATGAGCTGAGATTTATCTTGGCAAAACTACATTTGCATCTCAAAACAAAAGCATGGCTAATTAATCATTCACTTTAATTAATAAAATGAAAGACAAAAGAAACAAATGTACTCTTAGAAGGGTACCGGCTGACAAAACCAAGCAGTGGAGTGTGACAGTTACAGAGCTAATCTTGCTTCCTAATTGACTTAACTCCAGGTAAGGCACTACTGTTATACACTTGAACAATGGACATAACCTTCATTGCTTCAGCTAACGTACGGCTTTATAAATGGGTAACGTGTACGACTGTATACAATGCTCTGCATAAGAATTTCTGACAATGTCTTAATGTAATTAAAGCAAGCACATGGCCATTTGTGTCTCTTGTCGGAGTGTCCTTATGGGGACGTTGATTTTAAAGGCCGCTGTATGTCTTTATTAAGGACTTTAATGCCTCTTTAAAAAAACACATTATTCCAATGTAGCAAAAATGTTTCAGCCTAAACAAGAACCTCTGTTAACACTGGAGTTCAATTTGTCCAACACTTATTAAGGAAACACAAGCTGATATCAAGAGGAATTATAAACCAGGTTTAATAATTTACATTAAAAGCTTTACACAGCTTGGGGGGGGGAGTACTTTATAAACTTCCGTGCTTTTCCAAATTTGCGCAGTTTGAGCTTGGATGTTAATTCTTGTTTTTATCGCACATGACCAAGTCGTTCAGGATTTATACTGTGCAGGGTTTTTGGTACCATTTTTCCTTTTTTATGGAGTGGGGGGGGCGGTAGGCATTTAGAGGGATCCTTTATCCTTAAAGCCAAATGCATTTAAATGCCTTCAGGTGTACAGTTAGTGTTCTGTCCTTTTGCTTTTGTGATTAAAACTGCTCCACATCATTGAATTTGATTAGGTTTATCAACACTTCACTGGCAAGGTTTTCCTGTTGCTTTTTGTTTTAGGGGCCGCATGTTTCTACAGCACTTCTTTGTGTTAGAGTCATATTCTTTGGCATCTCTGAATCTGCGTTTTTCTCTGATATGCCTGAGACACAGGCAGAAGGCTAGACTAGTGGCACATTTGCTCAGTGCTCTTACTCATAATATTGTGTGGGCTGCTCCTATTAGCTGCAGCGGTGAAGCAGAGGACAGATTGACACCATGTTTAAATTAATCAGCATGAATTACAGTAGGCCTATATGTAATAATAACACATGATTTATACACACATTTAGACATGGTGTGTAACACATGTGTACCTGTAGAACACAAAACATATATACACACACCCACATTTAGACATGGTACATAGCACACATACATGTAGCACACAAAACACCTATACACGAACACACGCACGCACGCACGCACACAACACTATTTATCCGAGCTTATTCAGGCCAGATGTTGGTGTACTCAGCCGTTGCAGTCTGGAGGTGCAGTAATTCACATCTCTCCCCCTCAGACCCTGCAGTGAATCTTCAGTCCGTTCCTGCACAGAGTGCGGGCTGAAAGAATGATGCATCTCTCAGAGGCCATGACTCCCCCTGTTGGCATTCAGCTGCACCTGCCTGAGATCACTCACCCAGGTGCTTACACTCCTGTTTTTAATCATCTTTTTTTCCCAGCGTTAACCCATTTAAAGTCATACACGGTGCTGTGGGAAAAAAGAAAAAATTCACAATCGCACTACTTTGGCCATATTCCTCAGGATCAGAGACTTCACCTCAATAAGCTTCACTGGAACCTGGGTGCTGTCAAGCGAAGGGTTAACCCTCCAGCGAGACAAAACGAAATGGGCCCGAGATCCCAGCTGAAAAATGTCCATTCACAATGACAGACAGAGAGGAGCAGTGGAGATCAGACCTCTTTGGGAGAAATATAAAAGAACCAATCAAGTGACTCAATGAGCAGCCCTACGGAGGGGTCAGAGGTCACTGATTGCCAAGCAGTGGTGTTCCCTGTACCTCATTCCAACAGGTTGCAGCCAATAATGTGGAAACACTGCCTGATAATGGAGCGGTGTATTTCACTCAGCCAGTGGTGAATGCGTCAGGGCAGTGCAGGCTGACGTCTGAGAGATGAAAATTAATTGTTGTTTATGCCATAAACATAGCAATCACTACAGTAAATGGTCTGAATAGATCTGTCAACATTAAGCAGAACCAAAAAAAAAATCTGGAGAAAAATGTGCCGGACCACTATTTTATGTACCCTCCGGTTTTATTACTGTTTTTGACAACCATACATGTAAATTCAGAATTAAAAGACATTGCAAGAATGTTTCAAAGTTTGACGGAGCAATTTTTGTATCCCAGCATTTACAAAATAAAACTCATCTGAGAGGACTGGTTAAGAGCAAGGCCTATATGTATCAGCTGTCTGTCTTGGTGCAGTCAAACGGCTTCCACCATTTGGCGAACTGGAGGACCTTCTTCCGCTGGTCATCAAAGTTCTCTCTCATTGGCTTTCGCCAGCGCCTGGGCTCCAGGTCCAACATTCCACCGATAATCTCCTAGAAATTATTTTAAAAAGTGAGACAGGGACCAAAAACATGATAGAAGAATACAGCATGCATGTACACTATAGTAATAATACAATGATTTTTTCAGTGGGGGAAAAAGCATGAAAAAAATATCAGAATGAAAAACATACCACTGTTTGTGATGACAGGCCTGGCCTATAAAAATTCAGTAATATGTGAAAGTGTGCTGGTGGCCTTAGCGAATGGCTTACCTTTCCAAAGTAATGAGGGAATTTCTGTTCATTCTCGATGACGTGAGCAAAACCACCCTGGAGTCCAAAATCCACAGAAAAATAAGGGAGACCCTTGGGAATCTGAAAGGAAAAAAAATCAATCTGTTTCATATCAACTAATAATAACAAATTCTCCCTGCTGACAAAATACAAACACTGCTAATGAAAACAGTAATTAGACAATCCAGGCAAACTCTGTTTTGTCTTCTGTTAAATCTCTTTAAATAAAAACAAAAAAAACAATTTACGGGCAAAGTACTGAAGATGTGAGACAGCCCACTGCAATGACAAAGCTGGTAATGGTAATGGCAAAAAATCAGTTTCTTTATTATTGTTCTTTCCATTTTAGGACATTTTTTAGGACATTTTTAGGACAACTCTTGCATAGTTTATGGTGGTGTTTTACCTGTCAGTTGTATTAATTTGGCTAAACTTGTGTCCTGTTAGTTGTACAGAAAACAGGTACTCAGCATGTACAGACGAATATGTTTAAAAGTTATAATGAAAGTTACAAAAAGAAAAAAATGGCTGCAGAAAGCTTTTAAACTTGCATGTTCATATGGCATATTATAGAGAAGGCAATAAACTCCAAATAGTTTGGCATGATGTGGTGAAACTTCAAGTGCACTGACAGGTACAGCCCTTACAGCTGCTGCCATGTTAAATTGCCCACCATTCCTTCTCTTAAGTGTACAGTGTTGCACTGATTTGAAACTAATGTCACTATACTCCTCTCCTCACAGACAACCAATCTGCCTGGTTCGACTATATGCTAAAATGCCAGCTTTCCCTAATTGCACAGTTAGTGATATAGCACATGAAAAAGTAGGCTTTGATATTTCCGGCTTGAAAGTTTAAAAAGATAATTATCTACTCAAGCAACAAAAAGAAGACCAAGAACTAATCACTCAGTCCAGTGTGGTGTTAAATGGCCTCTTGACTACTCTACAGATATTGGCAAGAATTTCCATGCTTTAAAAATAACTCAGGAGTATAATTTTGACTAATGTACCTGTGCACTCTGGTCTGTTCTGACAGAACACAGTGTGGAGCAGCTTCCATGGTCACTCTTATTGAACTCTTTTAAGTTTTAAAACACATCAATCAAACCCCCCCAAGAGCCTCCTCTCAGAGACTACAGAGATTAAGATTTCAGGTTTTCCTTTATAAATCATATATTAAAGAACTGTGATCAGTCTTACTTTGCTTCTCTGTGCCCTTCCTCCAGTTCTGTCTCATATATTTAATTGTTTGGTGGTAAGAAGTGAAGTGCTCAAAATGTGGTCGAATGCATTGTACAGCTCAGCCGTATCCAGGTTCATTATGAACAGCATATGCTAGGAAGCTAGTGAGCCTTTTCACTGCCCGCAACTTCTGCTTCTTGACAGATGGGCTTGGCAGGATTAATTTTCAAATGTAAAGCTTGCAACTGGAAATTCTGTACTTCGTATGTAATAGGTTTTATTTTGGTATTTTATTTATTTGGTGTCAGACTGTGTATCTCAGCTCCCTCCTCACTCTCATCTTCATCCATACTTGAAATTAAGCCAGCAAACAGCAGAGAAAAGTTAAATGGAAAGACCGCGTAGAAATGATAAACTACTGAGCACAGATTACTCCTATGGCTCTTCAAATGTAGCTCAGCCAAAAAAACTTTTAGTCACAAGCAGTTTGATACAGAACGCAGGAGCATAATGCCCTCTGTTTGGCTTTCCAGCCCTGTCACATTATGATGCCAATTTCTGAAAGCTATGCTTACCATTATTTATCAATATAAATGTAATCCTATCAAAACACTGCCATAATCTAATCTACAACCACACCAATGCTTTTAAGGAGGTATATTCTCTAGCTTTGTGCAGCCACATAAATTGTTGTATCTTTTTTATTACCAAGATAAAGAACATTCCCTTCACCGAGAAGCTATTTTATTTTTTACTTGAAAGTGAGTGCTTACAAGTCATTTTTTGTGCAAGACAGGTAGCTATGCTACTGGATAACTGGACAGCTACTGTGCCTGAAATTTAACCAGTTCACTCTTCATACCTAATGCCACTTCCAGGCTGTTGATGTAACAAACTTCACTTCAAATGTTCCCCTCTAAATCTGATATAAAACTACGATGGATTGAATCTCTTGGTTTCAATGACGTCAGTGGGCTAGAGTGATTGAACTGCTGTGTTTATAGCACAGTGTGATGTAAGGCAGGCATAACAGGTGTCGAAGGGCAGTGAAAGGTCAGAGGGCCTCCAGGGAGCAGAGGAGAGGGAAGAGCACATGTGGACACACATTTGTGAGTTTAGAATATCCAATTGCCATGGGAGAAGACCTACTGAAGTATCACTTACTTTCCCCATCTCTCCTAATCCCCCCCAGAGAAAACAGACAGGAAGGAAAGCGGAAATCCTTCGTTCACCCTCAATAAAACTCAAGGGCCAGGCAGAGGAAGTGGAAGAGGAAGGGAGACTCACAGCTTGACGAATGTCCTTAGACGAGAGGTCCACCACCTTCTTGTTCATGGCCCACTCTTCATCAGACTCCATTATGGCTTTCTGGATGGGGGGTAGGGGTGAGGGGGGGAGAGCACAGTTTAGGGGGCCGTGTTTAATTTATGGCAGAGACAGGATGGTGAGGCTTTAGGGGTGTCACAGTTTGAGGGATGGGGGCATTCAGGGGTCAACGGTATGACCTGGAGAGGTGTAGCGGGTACTGTAGGAGGTACTGTGTGAAATGGATGGTGAAAAGAGAGGAGAGGGGGGCATATGGGTGTGTGTGTGTATGTGTGAGAGAGACTTTAAGTTGGTCTTAACTCCTTAAACAGAATTGATGACCGACAAAACTGTGGTTGGAGTTTTCCCCCACAGGAGGTTTGTGTGTCTGTAGAGAATTTTGAGGCGTTAATATTATGAATAATAATTAAAGTTATGTGCGGTTATTAATTACGTGCTGTGATTTTGGTGTTAGGAGGGTGTTAAAAAGGTTAACAAATGGCGGATGGGTACCTTGAAGTAGATGGGCGCCATGTCGCCGAGCTCTCTGGGCAGGGGGACACACTCGTAAACCATGTGCTGCCGCCTCTTCGGATTCATGTGGGTCTCCAGGAAGACGCAATCCTGGTCTTGGTCCTCGAACATCTTCACCAGGGCCTTCCGGAAATTCTGCAAAAAATGCACCGAGATGAGCCTCACCTACCGAGCAAACTGCCACAGAGCCGGTAAGTCAAGGCTTTCGTTCATAAAAGCAAGAGGAGTTATAAATCTCTCTCTCTCTCTCTCTCTCTCTCTCTCTCTGAGATACTTGACATCAATGGCACAGCGGGGTCATCCTCATGTGAAGTACGCCCTGACTGCGCAACGCTGCAGCAACGATGTGAGTGTTTGCAGTTCTTTTGGTCGAGTGCATTTAAAGATCGCCGTATGTGTCCTGTGAGTCAAATGTCAGGATCTATCTTGTCCTTCTGTGTGTGGATATGCATGTGCCCACCTGCACATCTCTTGCTGCGTGCGTGTCACTTGCACTGACTTCAGTGTCTACATCCTCTGTCTACAATGCAGATAACTCTGCCTCTACGTGATGTTTGTCTTTCTGTCCTGTTATTTTGTTTCTGTGTGTGACGCTGTGAATGTGTGTGTTTCTCTCTCAGTCCTCTGGTTCTTTCCTTAGTCTCTCTGCTGAGCTGGACTCTTCATGCTGTGAGTTGTAATTAAGTGAGGCTGCTGTCCTGTGGATACCAATATCCAGCCACGTCACTCTCTGCTACAGAACCATCTAATTACGCTAATGAGTGCAAACCCTCGATAAGAGCAGGAAACACAATCAGACCGCAGACGAATGATCCTGGCCAGAGAAAACAAGTAAAACGGTTCTGGAAGCGCATGCTCTCGGCCACAGTCATTACACCACGCAACATCCATTACAGTTAACGTGCAGGATACAGCGCTACAGTCCGATTACACCACACCGCGGAGGACGACCCTGGACTACGCAGAGATCGATCGGAGCCGGTGACAGTGGAGAGAGAGCCGGGGTGGGGGGGGAGGGGGGGTGAAACAGGGTCAGCAAGGCAACGGAAGGTGAGAGGGAATGGAGAAGGGTTGGGAGGGGCGAAAGTGAGGCGAGGGAGGGTGATGCCTCACCTGGATCTCGCTCCACACATCCTCGTCCAGGGCGGTAGAAGCACAGTGATGGTGTAGAGGGGCGATCAGGCAGTGGCCCTCAGCCAAGGACACTGAGTTCGGCAGGCACAGGTAGACCTGGAGGACAGAGAGGGCCACAGTCACGGGGCAGTGCAGAAAACTCAATCAGTAAAAACAGCCGCTGTAAACATGAATAGCGTGTAGAGAAGTAAATCTCAACAGATAAGATCGGCTAAATTCCTAAAGTTAATGTAGACCCTGCTGCCAGTGGAAATAAATTACTGATGCCTTAGAATATCTTAACTAATAAATGGTAGCCTTACAATACCTTGATTTTTATGCAAAAATGTCCTTTCTTTGACCGGTGTACTGTGCCAATTAAAGTACAAGCCCATTGTACAGCTGGAAGACGAGGGGGATTAAAACAATCCATTGTTTTGTCTGCTCACGAAGAGCCTGTTTTTTTCCCCCCTATATTCACTTAAAGTTTAGAGGTCTGGCAGAAATTTAATGAAAGTCTCTGAGTAAGCACTCAAGGCCCACTTGTTTGGGTGCGATTGTTATTTTGGGCATGAGATAGCCTGGATCTTTCAGCTTCGTTCCTTTGTTGCTGCTGTAAAATCAGACTTGCTGATGCCCTTTTGTTTGCAAATGAAAACACCATATCCTTGGGTGGATGTGTTTTCCTGCTTAACCTGTGAGTATGGCTGAACATTAAGGATGATAGATTGGTATTTCATACCTCCAGTTACACTATAGCACTGACTGGCTAGAACTTTGTTTCAGTAACCAATGAGAATGAAATTGTGATGATGGTATCCTTCCATTGGCTCAATGCTGAGATTGGCAGGTGCCAATTCTGGGTAATGAAACAGTATAGTATGTACTATATTTGTACATGCTATAATTTCTATGCGCCACTGTGTTCACGTGACAACAGAATAAACTCTCACGGGAGTAGCTACAGGTCATTACTGCTGATGGCTTCATATAAACAGCTTGTGGTTGAAAAAGAATTAAAAGTCCACATGGTTTTGCACACACTGGCAGAGAGACAAGGGTAAAGTACCCTTTGTGAGCGTGAATTATTTTTCTTTACGACGCGTCTGAACAACAATATTTAGTAAGAGGAGGAGCCAGGGAAAGAGGAGGAGGAAAAGGTTCTCCAGATGTTCCTACTCAGCCGGCCCCTGATAAGGCCAGCAGTGACTGATCACACATCACATTCGGCTCACTTACGCCTCTTTTGAAAATGTGTATTTTTAACTCGGTGAAAGATGAAAAACCATGAGGACCGCCGTAAAAACTGAGCGTTTTAATCCCTGATCCGGACTGTTCCAGAACACTTGGTCTCAAGTTTGGCTTTCATCCTCCATCTCTTAAAGCCCTTTAAAAAAACCTTAATGCCATGACCTCTGGCAAATGGGTACTCTTAACAGGCCTTTCCTTTGTTCGCGGCACTTGATACTGATGTTTGGACCCGAGAGGAAATGATTACCTTCAATACGAGCTGTCCCTGTTGAAATACAACCGGCTGTTTAAGTGACTGATTTGCTCCCGACAGTTACCCTGGGCAGACTGTGCTGAACCACTGTGCTGCAGCTTGAGAAAATTTGACGCTGATGGTGTTTTCAGTGCGCTGCTCTCCACCAGACCCACTGCTTCACAGTTCCCATCATCCTCTACTCATTCCTCAAACTGTCTCTCATTTCCTGCTCTGACAGTGCTGCAGCAGGGCAAAACTGCCAGGATGAAGATAAAGCTCCATCTTCCCCTCTCATCCTCCTGGCTACTCCCCGAAATCTGCTCCCATCCCTGTCTCCAACCAGCCCTCAATATCCACCGCTCTTCATGTGTCACCAGACCTTCCTCTCCATCTCCCCACCTCGCTCTTCCTCTTCCCCTTTCCCTGTCTTTATTACCTTTTTTGTTATTACTCTCAACCCTTGTATTCCCACCCTGAACCCTCCTGCAGCAACCCTCTCTTACCAGCTAGAGAGGAGAGGAAGCTATGAACATGTGGCGAATTGCAGACACACCAGCAACTGTGTGCTGCCTATGCTGTCGGAAGATGATGAAGTCGGCATGTGCACCTGCAGTCACCCAGATGGCCAGGAGTGGCCGCTAGAGAGCAATGAGACTGACTACCTTAACCACCTTAAGCCCTATCATTCCCCAACTGCTGCCTTGTTAACGCGGACCTCTGGCCAGTAGTCGACAGTGGTGCAGGTGAGAGTGGAACACCAAGTAACACAGGCTCACACCTGCTTCCCGAGCACGCGTCTTTACTGCGTGAACCACTCGGAGGTGCCCCTGGGCCCCTTACCTTGACTCCAATGGCGATGATGAGGTGTTTGGGCAGCTCCGGGTTGTCGAAGCAGTAGGGGCACTTCGCCATGCTCCCGGCCC